>JAVTVY010038272.1:0-168735 GCA_036873755.1 Hanleya hanleyi | reverse complement strand
TATATGAACTTGTGTTCCCCGTAGGCCGGATCCTCTAAACATTCAGGCTTTTTGTCTCGCTTTTTCGCCTGCAAAATCTTCCCCCGGGACTTCACCGTGGAAAAAATCAGCCTACATATCAGTGGTATGGCAAAGAACAGACCTAAAATATATGCTATCAGCCGGCGGATTGGGACTGGGATACACTGCAGTATCGCCATGTTTAGTACTCTGATTAGCTGCCTATCTATACGAGATCATACTTCCGTAACTTAAAGTGTACGTTAAAGTTGTATCTGGGACAAAGTCAACAACCAACTTGCAATGTAATATAATTGGTTGTAACCCTGCGCTATAAAAAGCTTCTGTGGCCTAATATCTGAACCGGATTCACTGACTGTCTACTCTTTCAGCTGGTCATCGCGACATTGACCCAGTTTTGTCTGCTATATCTATGACCACATTCAGCGACTTTTTCTGCTTTCATCTGTCATACTATGTATTGCGGAACGTTTAATTTAAAGTTTTCTACATATACCAATATTAATTATCCGTGTTACCAAGAGACTAGGCTGGCATACACTGATAATTGTTGAGCATTTGACTGTACTAGCACGTTACCCATAGGGTGATTGCGTCGCCCCCTCCTCCAGCCTTCTCATCCCTCCCTCATCCTACACCGTACTCTACAGTCACACGATACCATTTCTAATAACAGTGGCACGGACGAATGCACGGCTCCTACTGCGGCTTTCATACTACTAGCACTAGCAGAATTCAATGAATTATAATGAAATCTATATGAAATTAGATTGAAAATTTCAATCTAGTAGATTGAATTTTCTGTCTAAAACAGATTTATTTTATCGTTTTCAATCTATTAGATTGAATATTTTCAGTCCAATAATAGATTGGTCGCACAGTTGCATATGTAATATGAA
Organism: Hanleya hanleyi; assembly: GCA_036873755.1. Classification (NCBI taxonomy): domain Eukaryota; kingdom Metazoa; phylum Mollusca; class Polyplacophora; order Lepidopleurida; family Hanleyidae; genus Hanleya; species Hanleya hanleyi. Next base: position 167,815 of record JAVTVY010038272.1, on the reverse strand, counting down.
TTTGGAGACCCTAGCCTTAGTCCTTCAAAAAGTATAGCAAAATACTTAAATATTCAGATGCCAGTTACCTATTCGACCCCTGGCAGTGGATCACATCAGACTATTATTTGCTACTTTATATTTTTGCAAAGAAATCAAATTTTTAAAAAATCGAAAAATCTGACCGAAAAATCGACCAAAAATGCCTGCAATGCGGCCATCTTGGACTTGTTTATATTTTCTGCGTTGCATACCCAAGGGTATAGTGTGGTGAGATTCAGTACCCTAGCTCTAGGGGTGAGGAAAATATTTAGGGAGGGGCATACTCTATGGACGGACGAAATGTTTTTGATAACAGAAGTGCAGTTCCAAAAACGTCACTTGTAAACATCAGAAAAACACGATGTCACTATGTTAAAGAGAACACTATTCGTTGCTGAACTACGTCAACTTCCACGAATGCCATGGTGATGCAGCCTTGACCTCGTTTTGAAAACGGATGTGCTCAGAAATGCCTCCAAACTCCATTCAACTCGATCCGTTTTCCGTTTTTATCAAACATCTTTCTCCAAATCTAATCTGACCTACAGGCAACAAATGTAATGAGATGTTGCATTATTATGCACGCGGTTTATTACGCCGAATGTGTCACACACTTTAGTTTCTGTCTATGCAGTTTCACATATTTCACCTTCCAAAATGCAGGTCAGTTTACCCTGCAGTCAGATTCAGGCAACCTCCCCACAGCGCATGCTCCATTTCGCAGGCTCCAATAACATCCCTGCCTCCAATAGCGGAAGTTGACCTTACTACGTTGCTATGACGTATAGGGGAAACCAACCAACGCACGGTTCAGTTTGAATCCGACCAAACGACTCCTTTAGTGTTGCACATGAGCGAACTACTTTTCATATGCTCTGTCCAGATAAACAGGGAAAATTATCTCCAGATAATTCTTTTTAACGCTAAGACAACAGAGGTATTATGCAGACTGGAAAAGTAATCGAAATGTTCGGTAAACATCCATTTTACTATATATGATGTCACTACCGGCGATGTGCGCGAAGGCCCCGAATCCGGTCCAAAAATCTGACTGGTGGCTGGGGTGTTATTAGACCCCCAGCGAGGTGGTTGAGATTCAGGCTGTACAGACATTACCCGAACCGTCGGTTTGAAATAGCAGCCAATGAACGGACGGTATTTTGGGGCGATGCGCAACCGTCGTGGAATCTCGGTATATTTCGACGAACGCCGAGTTCATACGGAGAAAAGCTGGAGGGAATACTTCTTGAAGTTCCGCATGGAAACCACATGAAGGCGCCTCTCAAGTCAAAACAACGACGGATACGAAACGCGTAAATTCAAAACAAGCAGAGAGGATGAAACATACCACACATTGCTTGGCGCCTAATCTGCTCAAATACGGGCATATTCGTCGGAGAGGTCAAGAGGTCACGAATGCCCTCCGGACTATTTCCGAACCAACCAGCGCGTATAATCGTTATGGCGTATAAGATATCCGTCCTGGTACGAATTTCATAGACGAACCATTAATAGGGATGATGACAATTTCCCGATGGTGGAACAGAAATCATTTCTACAGCCGTTGAGACGAAATGTATACGCAATCGAAGCCAGGAGATTGCTCAAACTCATCTATGTCGGAACGTTCATTTCCTTCCATTCAACATCGGAGGTTGAAATTAAGTTTTTTCAGATATTTGCAACAAAACTGCGTCGTGTATAAGAACATCGTCAGTTGAACACCGTATATTACTTCTTCTTTTTGTGTGCAAAATATAAACAATACTACCGCGCAACGTTAATTCCGTAGTTTTGCGCATTTCCGCTTACCCCAGGTTCGTCTGAACGCCATGTAAATCAATACTGAAGTGTCAATATGAAGTCCCAATCAAAACGTGACCGAGTTTATTAGTACGTTATGTGACACCGAGAAAAGGGACACTCAAGTCACGGCTTGGACGATATGAACATAATTACTGAAAATTATCTTCTTTAATTCTGTTTTTATTTCATTCGAGTTTGTTTATTAAAATTAGAATATAAATATGGAACATGGAGGTTGGTAATATGGCCGTTATATTGAGGACTATGATACGAATATATAAAATAATATATAAAACTAATAACCCGGTAATATGTGAATATTTATATTAAAGACAGTTTATTTACGCGCCGACGGCGAAGAAAATATTCATGTTGCTTTTCTCACCTCTTCTTACGATGTTTAGCCGAACACGTATCGTGCAAACCATACGGTGAGAAGTCAAGGTACTCAGTTCCATCACATTAACATCCGGGTACTTCAAAGTATACCTGACTCCCATCACCTTCGTAGAATCTGATCGGCATCGATAAACAGTCCCAAATGACTGTGAATGACAGATGTCACTGCATGCCATCGGGTGGTCGCGCTGTTACAATTTACTCCGCACGCTTTACTCGTGAAAGCTCTGCGAACTGCCCCAGTTATGGAAAATTATGGCTGTCGTTTTAATATTAGATCGTCGGACTGAACCAGGGAATGAAACATACCACAACAAATCCTATCGACTGGGAATGTTGTACAAAGTCTCTATTAACCGCATCAAAAACGCGATATGAGTAGGACTATTACGAGCATGGATACGTACCTTGTGTTATTTGCGGTCATCGTTTCACAAATCGGATTACTAGAAGGTGAGTAAAGGATGCGCATTTTTCTCTGACAAGATCAATTACTGGAAGCTTTATTTTTATCGGATCACTTAATATTAGATACCACATTATATTTGCAAGCAAATTGTGAAAAGGTCCCATCATTAAATTTGAATTGATAATAAACCATGAGATCGAAAAAAATTTTTCAAGCGATTGAACGAAATAAAAATACTGCGGATTGAAAAGTCAATTTAACAGGCTGCAGTTTGAAAGTATATACATGTAAATTAATTTTACAATTACTTACATTGCACTTTCGATAAGCTTTAGGATCATTGCTGAAACGCAATGAATTGAACTGAATTGAATTGGAGGTGTCCTATTAAAATCAGTGGTCAATTGTTAGAGGGAAAATACATCGGTTTCTATTGTCTATCTTTTCGTCATGCCAATGTAGGGATAAAATTCTTAGATTTCTTAACCAGACTTTTGATTTGCCTTAAACTTTAAACATAAGGTGACGCGGAGTAACTTTGACAGTGGGACAACTTTGACACCTTTTTGTTTTAGTTATATTAGCTTATTATTACAGCTCATAGACAGTTATCTATCTTTAAAAAAATAAGATGGTGTTATCTGCTGAGGCAGCAGGAAGTAGATGGCCAGCCATGTGACACTCATCATAAGATCGTCAAAGTTACCCCGTTTTACCTTACTGAACTGGGCTCGTGAGAGTTAAAACGATGCAATACGTTATGTATTACCCCCTCCTCCCTCCCCTTACGTGACACGATTAAGAAAGATATGTATCCAGAGATGCTTGAATTTGCCTCCGAGTGGGTGAGCAGCATGGGTTTGTACCATGTCTGTTGTTACGAGGAGAAGATTAATTTCCTCTACATGATGACTGTACATGAATAGTCACACCTGTCCAGCTAATCATATCGTAGTTAGTTATTTCGTCGCTATATGACCGAAATAGCGCTGAACGCGACGTTGAACCCTAACTCACTCACTCACTTGAATTTGCCTAAGCGAATAAAGATTCAGTCAGTTCGTATCATCTTCACAAGCCCATGTAGGTAACTCCTAAATCCTCACAGAGGGTAACAGATCGATCGATACACTGGCTCGCGAGGATGGTTAGTATCACTTACATGTGTTACTGTACGTCACATGGCTGCTTCCACCTGCACCGGTGACGCTCACCAACTGTCCAAAGCATGGATCGCCTTCATTAATACATACCCGAGCACGAAAGCAATTATGGTTAAAGGTATAGATTGAGAACAAATCAAATAAATAAATCTCGTGGAACGATCCTGCTCTTTGTGACTGTATGATGCCCAGTCCAAGGATATAGTTATATGGGAGAAAGAATGGGATTTATCGGTTTATTTCCGCTGCGACATGAAACTGATTTTACCCATGTAATACGATGCCAAATATCACAGGAAAACAATTTCATTGACGTCAGATTTGCATAAAAGAATTTATTGAATTACAGTATGGGAAACCGAGTCAGCATCCGTCTAAATCCAATAATAGCAGCATAGGCGACCAAGATAAAATCGGTCTAAATCCGCTCCCTATATTCTGCTCTAACTCCATAATATAATCACTGATGATATCTTGCGTGTTTATGGTTTATTGTTTGAATACAAGAGAGTAGGGGACTCAGCCAATATGACAATTGGCAAGCTTTAGCCCATTGCGAAGATCAGAAAGCATATTGAATATATTTGGTGGTGAGAATTTTCAGTCCTCTAAAAACTTATGCTAGTGGGCGGATAAGTGTCAGTTAGTGTTACCTGCACCGATCTGCAAACCCCTCCTATACTATATCTCCAGGAGGGTTATGTAGATCGGCGTAAGTCGTATAGAAAGCATTTTTATGATATCCACTGTCATTGTGGTATATGAAAATGTGGGAATTAATTATATTCTTGGTGATAAAAACAATTTTAAAAATATTAACAACAACAAAAACATCGACGAAGACACCCACTGCTAACCAAGCCACTGTGCCTAAAATGGTCAATTAACTTTCTAGAAGATTTCGGCCATGTTGAATTTCTTAATTACGAAATACTTTTCTTGAATAAACACCCAATGGGGATTTTCTTGCCCAGCTTTATGCTTGTATCACCATTTGAAGTGGTGTACAGGTTATCCGCCCCACTATATTATGGTAATCGCCCGCACGAATTCAAAAACACATTTATTGCCATAGAATTTGTAACTGGTCGTATCCGGTTTAAAAGGAATCACGGTCGTACACAATTTATTTCGTCCTACAATGCTTTTATGAAAGTACAGTTCCAGTGATAGCGTATTGACAGTAAGGTTATCATTGAGCATTTATATCCACAGAATTTCCATTCCGTATATTCCCGAAGATTGCTGCTGACTATTTGTCGAACACTCCAAATTTCAACTCAGTATAGCCGACGAACATGGAACCAATAACTCGAACAATTACATCACGAAGTCGTATATGTGTTTTTTCTGATTTTTCTTTCGTGAGCGATAGTGTTAGTGTTATTGGGAGATTCCAATAGAGTTCTGCTTTAATACGATACCTTGCGAACACCCTCACTCGATATCTTCAAAGCCGATGTGTTTTTGAGAATAAACAATACTACAACCGCGCGCCCTTAGAGACGGAATGACGTCGTTTCTATTGTGGCCGCTCGGTGGATTACGAACGCCTCTGAAGTTTCGCTATCAAATTACCGAGTCATTAAATCCAATATTCCTGACTCTGGTATATTATCACAGAACGCAGGTACCGATAATTTCATGCCAATCCTAGGTAAATATTCCTTAATTGATTTATATTTACCGTTAATTTTATTTTATTGAGAAGCAACGAGGAATCGATCGATTCGCTAATAGAAGGTTTGCCTAATGCATTTGGGTACCATCAGAAGCAAATGAATTTATGTACATAGACAAAACGAAGCTGTCACTTTCTCTCGGTAAACATTAATTTGTTAGATGGCTTTATACCTTCGGCGGATTTGAATGCAGCAATAGTTTTTCACCTTTGCTCAGATTTGAATCTTATTTACTTGTAACTAGAACGAATGCAACCCGAACACGGTGATGTTTACGCGAAGGTCGATGGGTATTATGATATAAACTGGTCCGAGCTTCCTATGACCCTTCACGCCAGACGACAGATAATTTCTGAGAGATTGTCTTGCTAGTGTCAGATTTCTCTCTCATACAAAAAACGCAAAATGGTAGCGACCACGGAGTCGCGCTACCTCGTCCCAGTAAAAATTATTTTTAAAATATATTCGTCCGTTTCTGTTTGGAATGAGGTAGAAGTTAAAAGCGCTACAAACTTGACGGATCTTGTTAAATTTGGACTTAATCCTTAATAAATATATGTGAGTAAAGAGTTGTAGAACGACCGAATATTTTTTTTTTAAATAATATTTACTGGGATGGGGTCGCGCGACCCCGTGGTCGCTCCAATTTTGCGGTTTTTTGCATGGGAGAGAACTCTGACCCTAGCCAGACAATCTCTCAGAAATTATCCGTCGCCTGGCGTGAAGGGTCATGGGAAGCTCGGGCTAAATATACACGTGAAACATCGACCTTCGCGCAAACATCGCCGTGTTCGGGTTTAGAAAGAATGAATATTGCGTACCGATTGAATGTTCTCGAATTTCGATCTTTTTCTATGGTCACTATGTTTACTAGCACACAGGTCAATAATGTCGTGTGCGGTTTATCATTCGGCAATTTCACTGGGCATTGGATATAAGCGACACAACCAGAGACCTTCTGTTATTACTTTACAAAGCATCAATGACCTTTGTCAACTCGAATACCAATACATTATGACGTCGCCCTATGTTATTGAGACCCGCAACATGAAACAACAGTATTGAAGTTTTATATGGAGAGATTGACAAAGTATTTTCAAGCGTGATATATTATCAATATCACGGAGTTCAGTTTGTTGCATACGCCGCAAAAAAAAAAGACAATTTATGCAGAGTTAACTACTGAATTTTGAAAAGCTCCAAAGTATACGAGTTCATTTGCTACTTTGCTACACATCGCTGTGCCATTTTTTAATGAATTGATCCTTGAGGGTTTGTTCAAAATGTTATAGGATGTTCGCACGCATAATACGATTTTGAAGACTATAAGATATCACCTAAGCACACATTTATTCACCAAAATAATATCAGAACATAGGAAAAGTTCAATGTTCTTCGTCATTTTGTACCCCGGGTGTCCCGCGTGGGAAGTTCCAATATTAGCCGTCTCCGTGTATTCCCTATTAGTTATCCTCACATGATCCCCACATTTGTAAAGATCATTTCGCTCAACTCGGGGCTATATGCGTCATGTGACCGTCAATTTTGTTTCTTTTTTTAATCTTTTTTTTTTAAATAACACAGCGCGAAAAAAGTGATAACTATCACCCCGAAAAGGTGATGAGTTAGAGCCATCTCACTTTTTACAATCACCTTTAAAAATGATGGCCATCACCTTTGAAGAGTGATGAGCAATGATTGTAAATTTAGGTCATCACCTTTAAGGAGGTTCTAGACAATTTGAAAATAAGATGTCATTTTTCTTATATTTCGACAAGAGGTAGCGCAAACCGTCAGCATTCAAAATAAAGGATAAAATTCAGGGGTCACCAAGCTTATTTTTTGCAGAATCTAGGAATGTATATGATCTACTATAATGGTTTAACCCTACTCTAATATATGGATTAGATAGGAATTCCATGAAAAAAACCCCTATATTTTCATAGTAAAAACGCATATTTGCTCAGAAGTTAAAATATTATTTTCCTCAAAATGTCTCGAAAGTTTTTCGGAAAAATGCTAAATCGAAAAGTCTAATAAAAGTGGGGGATCACCGGGCGTTTTTTTCGAACTACATGTAGTAGGATACCAACATGGTCAATCATGGTCATGAAGCAAAATAATCCGGATTTCGCTTAGTCAGTTTGCCAGCGTTTATTCCACGCGGTCTAAATTGCCTTGAAATTTGGAGAACAAATGATGTAATTCAAAAATCCTTTCAAAACTGTTCTCTTTCAGGTTAATATTTCCTTTTTTATTCTTTTTCACTAAAATATCAAAAATTTTGGTAGTTGCACAGAAGCATGCGCAGTAAACATAAAATTGAATTTGTTTAGAAACTCCTCAAGGGTGACGAGGCAAAGTCATCACCCTTGAAAGCTGATGACCGTCACCATTTAAAGTGATGGCTTTAACTCATCACCTTTGTCAGGTCTGATCACCATCGCAAGGTGATGGGCCATCCCCTTTTTTCCCGGCTGTGAAGGATACATTTGTGGGGAAATTGAGGTCAACAGGCTAGAAGTCAACGTAACTGCTGCCCACAAAACAGGAAGAAATTATTGAAATCATTGTCTGTGCCATTGGTTCAGTCCAGGGATGGGGTGCTCAAACTTCAAGAATACCTTAAGCTCATGGCAAACATAAAATTACAGGAGGTCAAATATCAACGGTCTATCACTAGGGATAATAAAAATCAGAAAACTTTAGTAAGAAACGATGTGTTGGGTACCAAGATTGGTCAATAGTTCAAGAATCACTGACCCACCAACAATTCATTGAAACTTGAAAGATAAGGCAATGTCATTAAGGAAATCTACCAAAGTTCCAATTTATTGATATTATTCTTTCCGTGCATGTTTCATGGACGACGACCACCTACTGAGTGTCAAATCAAATCATTTTACGAAGCATAACTAACAAGAAATATCGTTAAAAAAAGAGTGATGAAGAGCGGCATGGGAATTCTGAAAATGTAAGTTTGTAATTTCCCAAAATTTCTCTGTGCATGCAGTCACTCAAGATAAAAAAATTCCAACACACGCGGAGACAAAACAAACCTCATTCTCAGAGGTCTTTTGAGTACGAAATTAATCTATTCATTCAGTGTTCAACTCCCAATATTACGACATGGACAACGCTCGATGACTTTGCAGTTGCATATCAGAACGTGTTTCTGTGATTCAGGTTAAAAGAATAACAAAGGGTGGCACCTTTATTAAAGACTAAGTTTAATGGTCACGATCTTTCACAGACAGTGGATATCTGCTTCGTCAGGTGAAGTCATTCAGGTTATAGATAATTAGATAATATGGATCTCTTTGTGATAGGCACATTTTTGCTGGGAGATATTCCGATTTGCAATCTTGATAAACTTTCTACTTTGCGAGAGAGTGTGTTTATCGGTAAAACGGAACTAATTCACCGAATCAGCCTGTCGGGCAACGTTCGTACCCCGGATGTATCGGACCATGGGACAGGCTAGCCCTACGATTGGTTGATATTCAGATAAAGTGCTGGTGGTTAAATATCTCCACATAATTAACGCGCGCTGGCAATATTTATGGCTAGTTGAATTCCGGTATTGTCTTCAACGCGGAACTAGTAAATTCGGGCACCCCTGGTTGGCCTTGTTTTATTGAAATTGGTACTGGATAACACCAAGTTTTCATACCGTCAAAGTGATCACTGACATATTGTGATGAACCATAATGTCCGGGAATTATTCGTCTGATGTCAGTAAAGTAGAGATCTTTTAATGAAATCATGTCAGTTAACATTGCGAGGCATAGGGAGAATAATTACTTCCTTCTAACTTATAGAAACATTTGATATCTGATCATACATTTGTTGACCATAACAGCGCATTTGGTCTGCGACTGTAGCCCTCATCTCAGCACTTGGATGTGAGAGGGAAATCCCCACAGGTGCGTGAGACATTAAAATGAAATAATGAAAACACATAATTAAAATGACAATAACCATGTTAAATTGGATGATTTGAGGACCGTAATTCTGGTTTTACGATCGCACATATCCGTTTTTTCTGGCAGCATTGAAGCTCATACAACGCTTGTATTGTTATGTGTGTGGTGATAAGCGACTTTATGCATTCGGAACTGCCGAGCGGAAATTCACGAAGGGGCCAGATGTACTCTCGGATCAATCTGATTAAAGCCAGCTCTAGACAAGGCTCTTCATTTTACTTGTCGCTGATTTAAGATCTTCGTTCAATAGAAGCTCTCGGAAGATCAAAGTCACGTGTCTGGTCCGTCTCATTTTGAAACGGTGGGGGGGGGGGAGTTGTTAGGGGATCGACAGGTTTCATCAGATTACTATTTTATTCTGTAGAAATCATGATGATATTTCATTAACATTAATAATATTTAGATATATCGATCAATTCCTGCACATATTTCTCTGGTCGTAATATCATGAGATCAACCTGTCTCCCCCACACAGTTGTTGCGTGACCTTGACGTTCAGCGTACATCGGTAGATACTTCATGTAGGAAGCCATTGCCGGCGTCCTTGTGCCGCTGAAAAGGCTGAAGTCTAGACATAGTGTTTTCCCCAGACCTGGCTATTGTATTCATTGTCTCGTGATTCTTACATGGAGTATAAACCCGTACATCCCTAAATCGTGAAGAATGCTGAGAATACTCAGAACACGAAAACGGAAGCGTTGATCCCAGATATACATGAGCGGCACGTACAGATTGGGAGCGTTATTTGTAGATCTGATTTTAATCGGGTTGCTCTCAGACGATCCAAGCATGAATTTCTTATTAATCTCCAGATGTGATGAGCCGGAAGACCCGAACCATTTACGAGGATCCACGATGAAAATCACTACCACGATGTGTAAATTGGGTCAAACTGATTTTTGATATTTCGATGTTTGCCATTTATATTCTCCCCGGGAAGTTGCAGAGGGAGTGCTATGATCTCGTACGAACAGCCATTCGCTGTAATGCAGACAACATGATTATAACCAAAAATCTTGGCTCTTGTGATGTCTTTGAGCACAATGAACCTGCGTAGTAATATGACTTCTTGTCAATTCCGCCCTTCTATCCTCACCAATATCGCTTATTATCGCTTATTCTAATCCAATATTGTTTGTTTGAGCAATTTGATTGGTTAACTGGTAGAAATTTCCGATCATAAAATAAGCATTATAGGTCGCAAATTTCATTCGGCCGATTCACGGTTATTGATTCCTTCGCCACGAAGATTGCATAGCAACCAACATGGCGGCCCCAGCTGATCGAAGCCAGCGAAATTGGTGGGGCGATGACGACGCAGAGATCGGACAATTTATTACATATTAGTGTCATTTTACGACACATCTGACACAGAAATACTCCATGTGGTAGAAGAATTCGAATAATCGCGGACTGAGGGTCATAATTCTTTGAGTAGGATGATACCCTCGCCGGTTTCGGTATCTCGGGTACAGTGTTTGACTCCCAGCCAGCAGGGGCTTCCAGTCGCAGTTCACCGGCTGTTGATAACCTGATACACGGCGTTTTCCCTTTTTCAAAAGGTGACTAGCTGGAAAACCGAGATGTCGGTGCGCAATAAATATACAACAAAAAAGCCCCAAACGGGATGTAATGTACAGCTATTTCACCGTAAGTCACAGCATAAATCACGAACTGTAAATTCCTGAATTGATATTTCGCTACAGAACGGTCCTCGCTGGCTTGTTCAACGGAGTTGTGGTGAACTGAAGAGTTTGTGAGGGCGATGATATAGTTCGCATGTCACATGAATTTTGTTGATGAAACTAGACGTTTATTTTGTCGTGAATAAACCTATCACATAAACAAACTGAGTATTCCATCTTAAGTCTTTTTTGCTTCTTTTATCTAATGAACTATTTTATGCGTATGTACCACCGTTTAAATTAGCGACGTGGCTTATGGACGTGTTTGACCTAATTATTTTATTCACAAACTTCTCTGCTTTGATGATGAAAAAAAGGTTATAAACCTTGTCATGTCGTATTATTGGATAAGAATGGGGATAACCCTGTTGTATTTGATGATTTGAGACCGTTAATGCTTGGTTTTACGGTCGCAAATATCCGTTTTATGACCGTAAAACCAAGCATTAACAGTCTCAAATCATCAAATACAACAGGGTTATCCACTAAATTACAATGGCAATTTGAGAAGCTATGATAGCAGATCATTTTGATACCGATACTAAAACCTACAGTAAACTTCTTTTTTCAGGCAAGTTGAAGAGAGACTGTTGTTTGACACATAAAATAGATATGACGTCACAAACATGGCCTACTTTCGAAATAATAGTGAAATAGTACAGTCTGTTAAAGAAGACTGTTGCTTCCGCCATTTTGAATTCCCTCATCCCACGCAAGGCGAGTTTTTATTTTTTATTTTTTTTATTTTATTTTTTGTTAGCAACGTACATTTAGTAACGTACAAATGGAAGTGTGTGCAGGATAGGGTTCTGACTCGATGGTCATCTCGTTTATAATTCATCAGTAGTTTTGGCTGTATTTATCACACGTAGATTTCATTCATACCCTATTCTTCTGACTATCGATGTTTCTGAATAACAATGAAGATAAGGCATTATATACGTGATATTTTCTCTAGCAACCGTCAAAGTCTGATTCACCAGAGCGACACATCGTGGATAATTGAAAATGGTAGCCACGGGCTCCATGAAGTGTTCAAATCTATACGATGGTTCGTCTGTATGTTTTATTGTGCAATAATACACATGCAATTTTTCGTAATCAAACATAAAACTTGAGTTGGACAATGTCAGTTTTGCGGGGAAGAATACGATGAAAAATAATTATTGTTTGGTGTTACAAATCCAGACAAATTTACCCAAAGTCATTTCAGTGCCCTGTTCAATCTGATGACAGGTTGTAGATTGCGACACTCTACTTATCTTTGATTGACAAAATCACGAGTTAATTTCAGGGTGGGGGTGTCAGAAAGCGCCACACTAGATTTCATTGAGCAAAATTTTAGAAGCTAAGAAAAAATATAGATAGATTCCACTTTTTTCTCTTTAAATGAAACTGTATTTCTCGAAAGCTTTCACCCACTTCATAACTAGTACGAAAGTAAAATAATAGTTGAAACTTTCTCACTTCGTATGGCCTGTCATAAATGCAGGGGTCAAGCGCAGATTCAAAATGGCGGCTCTCTTTGTCTTTTTTCATGTTTTCGTCAAAAAGGACCTGCTAACCCCATAATTACACAAGCCGTGGTCCTTATATCAGCTTAAAGTACCGTACGGTTACCTTTGTCTGTCTGTCTATTCTCAATGGGTTAAAAAAACTCAGCTGGTGAGATTGACAAGCATTATAATCGATGTATACAATTGTATATCGCATTCGGAAATATAGTCCAGTCACGCCGTAGGCTTTGGTCGATTTTAGCCCGATCCGCTGACTTTTCAATTATTTAGCACCATTGAAGCGATGACAATTATAGTCTCAAAGGATAGCTTTACGAACAAATATGGAACGTCCTCGGGTGAGGAGCAGAAAAAAACGCAATTAAACGGTCATGCCAAATTAATATGAGTACCGGTACGCAAAATAATACACAGGCACAGTTGGGTGATATCCGAACTTGTTAATTGATAAAATCATATGGAATCTCAGTCATTTCAATGTTGAATATGACGTATATTTTATTCGACCCCCGGGTATTCGGCTAAACGGGTGTACATGATTTATCATTTATTTTTAATTACGCGTGGAATTGGAGTATAGCAGTAAACACTTAGTGGCTTTTGTACTCAAACTAACATTGAATTACTGCGCAAAAGCAAAGAGTAACGATGATTTCCAGTTTGTAGAAGCATCCAATAAATCAGTGGAGAACAAAGAATGGTTATCCGTTGGAAAATGAGCCAAAGTAGCGGTATTTTTGTTCTATTCTATTGCATCCATTGTCGTCCAATTTGTGTTTATAGATTCCATTACGATGTACCCACTTATGATCAAGTACCACACGGGTCGCTAAATAGCATTCTCGCTTCCCCAGAGGCACGCATCCACGATAGCTCTGGCTGGTTTACCGCATCGAGTCTTTATCTAGTACATCATCCATGAATATACGTCACGAACCTCGTGATCATCAATAAGACCAATCGAATCTGCGATGCAGTTATGGAATATCACACAGGCACTCAGAGCGCTTGCATGTTCATGCGAAATAAAGAATTTAAATTTTAGTCACGTGCGACTGGCCATCGCAAAATCAATGGAACTTAGAGAAACAAGTCTCATTATTATGCAACGGCTAGATCTGGAGAGAATAGGCAGGGGACATCAACGGCTAGACCTGGAGAGAATAGGCAGGGGACATCAACGGCTAGACCTGGAGAGAATACGCAGGGGACATCAACGGCTAGACCTGGAGAGAATAGGCAGGGGACATCAACGGCTAGACCCGGAGAGAATAGGTAGGGGACATCAACGGCTAGACCTGGAGAGAATAGGCAGGGGACATCAACGGCTAGACCTGGAGAGAATAGGCAGGGGACATCAACGGCTAGACCTGGAGAGAATAGGCAGGGGACATCAACGGCTAGACCTGGAGAGAATAGGCAGGGGACATCAACGGCTAGACCTGGAGAGAATAGGCAGAGGACATCAACGGCTAGACATGGAGAGAATAGGCAGGGGACATCAACGGCTAGACCTGGAGAGAATAGGCAGGGGACATCAACGGCTAGACCTGGAGAGAATAGGCAGGGGACATTTGCGTACACTTCGCCATAAGATGGCTTGCGAATCGTGTGTCGCCATTATTGCGGAGCGATATCCGATACTTTACCGTATACTGTTCGGTCTTCATCCGGCGGAGAACAGACTCAAGAAATTTGATAAATTACAGGTTTTTCATGCTACTTCTGAAATATATATTGTCTGAGCTTACACAAGAGACAATAATGAGTAACTTCCGTATCATCCAGGAGGTGTTGCAGATCTGTAATTTTGAACAAGTAGGACAGCACATGACTCGAAAATGGCGGGTTTCGTTGGGGTTATGTCGGTAGAGTTTAGCTGATCGACTGACGGCATCACGTGATGTTGACTTCGGGATATTCTCCCTTATAGTTGCCGAAAGTTACGCTCATAAACAGCTTGTTTCCCTTACGTCCCTACTCTCCTGCACACCACATATTTCGCGCCTCTTGGCCGTTAGGGGGCGCTTTAACTGGTTATCCAATCACCTTGCCGTAATAGCTTGGAGGTAACCAGATTCCTCATACTAACCACGATTGGCTAACTCCTTCACGTGATCGAAATTACGTCACACCCACATCCTCAACAAAGCCATGCCTTCTCGATATTGAGATCACGATTCTCACTCAAGTGGGAGGCATATCACTATTTTGACAGCGAGACTCCCTCTTACATCATCGCTCCAAGGAAGTTTTTCCGTAATGTTAAGTCAACATTCAATTCAAAATCTGAAACACTTGAACGGTGTAGTTCAATTTGATCGCCTTATATACTCATGGACGATGAAGCGTGGTCTTATCAGTGGGATCGAAAAAAAAAATAGCGACTGTTTTAATTACTTGAAGAGATTAGTGAACAAATTTTGCAGTCAGTTGACGAACGACAACGGAGGAAGTTATTCAAAAATCTATCCACTCTTAACCCAGAAATTAAAATAATTATTAGCTGTTTGCCGTTTATTATTATTTTTGCCGTTAACGACATGTGAACGTCTGACAAGGGAGACGAGTCATATTGCTTCGTTTCACAGTTGATTGTGAAGAAATAGTTCATTAGTTTCTCGCGTTTTGCCACACAGTTATCACTCAGTAGATGTCATATACGTCGGGTAGTTTAGTACTGTTACCGAGAGACTAATCTGTGCAGCTTAGCGCCGCCATTTGATGGAAACAGTTTATGGTGACTGGCCGAAAGATCTCTCACTCACTGAGAGAAAAGGTGGCGGATGCCCGGATTATGGGTGCCGTGATAAACAAAGCGGACCGAGACTCTTCCATGGGCGATTGGACTGTGCAGAGCGCCCCCAACGGCCAAGAGGCGCGACATATGCGGTGTAAATCAGGTGAGGGGTTGGGATTTTTTTTGGGGGGGGGGGGGGGACACAGAGAGTAGGGACGTAAGTGAAACAAGCGGTCTATGAGCGTAGCCGAAAGTAGACTGAAAATGGATACGCACGATCCCAGGGTCAGTCTTACCGCTTACCGCGTATAGATAACTCAGATGGTTACAGGTTGAGGCAGGGGAATGCCGTTGTGCTCGCGACGATGCTAAATAGAGTAAGAAGCCGAAGCAATATACTTTCACGTAGGCCTAAATTATTTGATCTGTATTTTGCTCCATCGTTCGACTGTGGGCTTGAGGCATTTTTTGTGCATATAAATGAAATGTGTCCGTCTAAACCGAGCTTAATTTTCCCAGCCTAACTCCAGCGCTAAAATCCTCTGACTTTTTCTCAGTGTAATTGCGTAAATCTGGCAAAGACGACTTATTTATTTTCAACACTCATCAGATCAACTATGTTTCTTTTAAATTTATTTATTTGATTATTTTTCTCTCAGCGTAATTGCGTAGCTACAGAGATGGACCAGTAATTATAACTCGGCGTAAAAGCGTGAC
Organism: Hanleya hanleyi; assembly: GCA_036873755.1. NCBI lineage: Eukaryota > Metazoa > Mollusca > Polyplacophora > Lepidopleurida > Hanleyidae > Hanleya > Hanleya hanleyi. Next base: position 151,690 of record JAVTVY010038272.1, on the reverse strand, counting down.
TTCCTGAGCGTAACTATAACTCCAGCAATGAATATTTTCACTTATTTTGACTGTTTAACTGCGTTTTTCCTCAACGTAACTCTAGCACTATAAATTCATTTTTTCCATCAGTGTAACTTCAATTTGTCACTTTGATTAATGCCACATATTTGTTTACCAGCGTAACAGTGTAACTCTACCAGACCCTTTATTTGTTTTTCGCAGCGTATATGTGTAACTACAGAGATGGACCATAACTTCATCGAGATTCTCTTTTTTTCTGAGCGTAACTGCGTAACTCCATCTATGAATACATGTACTTTCTCTTATTTTCTCGGCGTAACTGGGTAAATCCGGTTATATGGATAATTTCTTTCTATTCGACGTATCTGCGTAACTTTGTCTTCCTCAGAGTAACTCCAACACTAAATCCTTGTTCATTTTTTTCCACGCAACCATGTAACTCTGGCAAAGACCATACACTCTTTTCAACAACGTAATTCAGGAAGACTATTTTTTATCTCCGTGTAGCTACACAGATGGATCAGTTATTTTTACACAGCGTAAAAGCGTACATGTTGTGAGCGTACATGTAACTGCGTACATTGTAACTCTGGCGATGAATACTTTCATTTTCTTAGCGTAACTTTGGTTATGGGTGAATCAGTTTTACTCCTCGTAATTTGGTTTTTCTCAGCATAACTGTGTAACTTCAGCACTAAATCCCTTCTCTGTCTCTCAGCGTAACTGCGTAGCTGCAGAGATGAGCCATTCATTTTTACTCAGCGAAAAAGCGCAACTTCATCTGAGACTTTCCATTTTACAGAGCGTAACTTCGGCGATGAATATTTCCTGTTGTTTGTTTATTTATTTATTTATTTTTTTTTTTTTCGTTTTTTAAAATTGTTTCTTTCTATTTGGCGTAAATGCGTAAATTCGGTTGGGGACGATTCCTTTCTATACTCAGCGTAACTGCGTAACTTAATTTTTCTCAGCGTAATTGCGTAATTCTCTTTTTTTTGCCAGCGAAATGATGAGTGCCCAAGTAAAACCAAACCAACCGAGTAACTTCAGAGGTGAACCATTCCTTTATAATCAGCGTAAATTTATCAGAGACGTTCCCTTTCTGACCGTGCTCCGGCAGTGTATAAGCGATTGGGTTATTCAAATGGATTCATTGCACTCCGTGCTTACTGAAACTTTTCTCACTGTCCACTGAAGAGTGTAAATAAAGGGGAGGGAGGACTGGCAAAACCATCAGAAACGATGGCTACAGGGGTTGAAAAAAAACCCTTCATATTGTTGTTGGCAGAAAAGAAAAAACCCCGAAAGAAATATATGCTAGCCGACGAAGTTACACGCAGTTACGCTGAGAAAAAAAGAGAGAAAGGATATATCGCGATTAAGCAGTAACGCTGAGAGAGAAAAAAGAGAAAGTCTCTGACGAAGTTACGCTTTTACGTCAAGTAAAAAGAACTGGTCCATCACCGAAGTTACACAGTTACGCTGAGAAAAAAATCAGATGGCGAAATGAGAAAGTCTCTCACGAAGTAAGGAGAAGTGAAGAGAAATGATATAGATTTATCGCTGGAGTAACGCAGTTACGCTGAGTAAATAGACATGGCCCATCACTGTAGTTATGCAGTCAGGCTGATGGAAAGAGGTCTGTTGCCGGCTGTCCGGTGGGCACTTTTCCTGTTGCTTCAATGCATTTTGCTGAAAAGCAACAGGGGACTTGATAATGTGATGTCTAGTAATATAATATCACTTGTCTTTATTGTACCACGTAAGCGTCCTTGTGTCTTATGTGCTATCCTCAGTGATTCATAGGCTGCACGGAGTGTGTCTTCTTTGAAGTAGCAAGAACGCAACTTGTCTGGTGGTCCTTAGTTGGTCCGTCGCGATATGACTGAAATAATGTTGAAAGCGACGTTAAAATCCTATTCACTCACTCAATCACTCACTCACTCACTCAGTTGCCGAAATTTTGCAGTTATGCTAAGTAGAAACACTCGTCCATATAGCCGAAGTTACGGCAGCTACGTTGAGAAGAGAAAGAACCTGTACGAGTCCACAGAATGACACGAATCGACCAGGCCGCATATCCACAACTCAATTTCATGGATTTTATCTGTAATCCAGGGAGAATTTCCTGAAATTCAGGTATATCATCCATGAATTAAAGCTAAATTACCTGAATTTTAGGGATTTTACGTACCTGAATAGGGTCGCGAACATACTAATCAGGGTGGTAAATTTGCCTGAATTTCAGGGAAAATCCTCTCATTCAGAGATCTTTTTTTCTGAAATTCAGGAAATTATCCCTGGATTTCAAGTAAAATCCCTGAAATTGAGTTGTGGATGTGCAGCCTGATCTATTCAGGCTTATTCCCTGAATATTTCTGAGAGTGTAGTCTCATCGAGATACAGAATTCCTCGAGTGTTACTGCATGAGCAAGCATACACTAGAATTATAAGATGAAGCTGTAGTAAACTGTATATATATCGGGTTTGTCATCGCCATGTAACTTTTAAACGTGTATGCACCAGTCCTCTCGTGACCTGTTACATGAAAGAATGACCAATGTTCACGACGAGGGCTTCTGAGTAATTCGCCCTTAAAACTTGAAACGCGGATGAATATTATTTTTATTTCTAGTATTTCTTTCTTTCTTTATAAAACGATTGTAGTAAAAAAATAATTCTATTTGGCTATTTTAAGCTGACCAACCTAGTGAAATTGTCCAGCGAATGAAGAATAGGATGAAGGAGTACGACAAGAATATTTTTCCAATCTGTGAATCGAGCACGTCTCCCGTACCGGTTGTCATCGACGTGGCCCTTCGTCAGATATTGGACTTGGTAAGGAATTGATCTTTTGTTGAACAATGGCGGTCGCTATCACTAAATATTTTGTCGCAACGGGCATTAACTGGATAACTGTGAATGGCGAATGCGGAAAGAGACGCATCAGCGACGCGTCAAGCAGTGTCTGTCACAGTACAAAGTGGGAATGGCGTTCAGATGTGGGCGTGGGAAAAGTGGTTGCAATCGGCTTAGGGGGCATGTCCAATCAAGCGAGATGTTTTCTCGATAGCCGAGTATTACCGATAACTGTCACACGTCTCGAATGGTCCCAGTCTACCCTCGATTTGTAGTCACGGTTTTATCAGTACAAGCTCGTCGGATAAACTAACTAGTCGAAATCACTTGGAGACTAAAAGACAAATTTTATATCCATCTCGAAAACTGGGACTTTTCGATCGAGATCAAGCGGAGGAAATTTTAAAATCATCTCGAATGCATCGGGAGTCCCTCTCAATTAATTTGACGTGGTCGATTATGACGGATAAACTTATGCCAACATTTTGGCCGCAAATAACATCACTTCTGAAGAACGGAATGTAACGTGCTGTGGAAATCTGTAACAACACATTACAATTCCTTTAACCTAAGTGAGGTCTTACAATTTCTTTAACCTAAGTGAGGTCTTACAATTCCTTTAACCTAAGTGAGGTCTCGATTATTCAATAAGTAACATTCTTTCATTTTCTCTTTATACAGTCGGAGCAACAGCAACTACTGGAGGCCAGTACTTGGATGAGATGGGTGAGTGCCTAAATAGATTATTATGAAATAAGGCATTACTTATTAAACGTAAGAAGAATGGGGCTGGGGAGGCCTCAGATCGCTATAGAACGATCACAACGAATCACTCCGAATCACACCTAACATACATAATCCGTGCATAAATTGTGACCATATCACTCAATTATAGACAAGGTAAACTACAGACCAGAACGTTTGGTTTGGTTAATCGCTTCTCTATATAAATAGAGCAGCATTTCACGGACGATTAAATTCTCGTTTCAAACATATGGCGTGTTGTTTGATAACGTATACGGAATCTTCCCTGAAATTTCCCTTGTTGTTACATTTATCTATATCAAATCTTTTCATTTCACAAACTTCAAATGTATAAATATAATTTTAATGTCGTTCATCCGGTCCGCCGGGTCGATGGACACCTGACGAAAACGATCGTACACTTTGATTTGCTGGGCGGAAATCCGGAGAAGATGTTGAAATCTTATCAAATACAATCCAATGGATAAAATACACCAATATGTGGATATTGTGTCGGGCATCCTATGTTTGGTGGGGAAGGTGGGGAATGTGTGTGATAGAATATGTGATTATGTAAGGATTTGGTAAATTTCCCACACTGGACTCTTATGTATAGCCATCCCATCAAGGGCCCTCGGTGGCCGAGTGGTCTAAGGCGCTTCGCTGGTGACCGCTAGCCTCTCACCGCTGCGCGGCACGGGTTCGGTTCCAGCTGGTCCATGTGTGGAAGTTTGTCAGTTACTTGCCGACGGGCGGTGGTTCTCTGCGGGTACTCCGGCTTACTCCACCTACCAAACTGACTGTCACCACATGAGTGAAACAACCTTGAGTGAAACATTAGGCCAAATCCCCCCCCCCACCCCCATCCCATAAAAAAAGCTACTGGTAAGCTAAATTCTTGTAACGACAGTATTTCCCCTTGGATGCCCTTTTGATGCGAAAGTCAGAGGGTATCACAGGGCCCGAAGCAAGGGGTACACATTCCGATAGGCCTATTATTCTGTATGCCCACAAGTGATGGTTGTGCCAAGTTCCCGGTCTCGGTTTTTTTTGCTAGGCCACCTGAACAAAATTAGAAAATCTCAACAGGTATCTTCTTTCCGTTAAAAACAGGAACGGGCGCGCTTTTATCGATACCATCTTCACCAGCCAAGTCAACTACATCGCAAAGCTCTCTATGCTGCCTTGACATTCTTGGCTGGTGGCAGAGGAATACTGTTCTGCGCCACCTAGTGGAAGTTTTAACGATGAGCGACTTTTTGGAGTTGTTCCCATTCAAGTTCAAGTCGACCACACATGTAAGGCGATTAATAGTTATCGTTCGACCGTGCAGCGTGTCTCAAAAGCTGATTCAATTGATCAGAGCACCGAAAGTGGCCGTGAAAATGCTTCTCCTGTTTTTTTGTTTTTTTCCGGCAGAATTTCCCCGCACATTCGACATAGCTCATTCTTAGTGGGGGCCGCCATCTTGGGAACCAACTGCTACGTAACGCGCATTCTGATTGGATGCAGCAAGCCGTCTCTGCATTCCACTCATCAATGAGGATTCAAGTTCCAACTTTACTAGAGAAGTATGCCAAGGCGTGATTTACGTCGCCTTGGCTAGAGAAGATACGATAAAACATGCATGGGCCGTTTGTATGAGATTCATAGTATCTGAAAAGGCGTTGACAATAGCTGCAATTATTATTTATTGATCATATAATCAACTCCTATCAGAACTATTGCATTGTCATGTGTATTTGGTGCGTCTATACGCGGTGACACCTTTATATATCGGCTAACGAATCAATCTGTTATTCACGTAACTGAAGTCATCATAAATGGGCGCAGCTTGCAGTCTGTATAGATTTGTGGGCGATTTTAATATCATAAATTATGGTTAGACAGAGCGAAGCCAGAATGGCTGGTGAGAGTTACTAGCATGCAGTATACCCTTATACCGATCTCATGAATGGACGGTACCATATTCAGGGGGCACAAAATATACCTTAAAATTCAGAAAAAACTGCCAAGATATGCCGCACAGTGATTGGTTATTTCTCTTAACTATGTCTGAAAATATCGCGGTTGTGGTTTACTGTTTAAATGCCACCATGCAGTTATCGATCGATTTGTAAACTCAGTGCGTAATTTAACACACAGGTACCACCGGTATCCAGTTACTTTCAACGCGCAGGCGGACGCTATCTGGTTCCCTAGTTACTCTTTTGGCAACACTATTCATTCACGTATCGCTTAACAGTGGTGAGCCAGTAATTGCGTGGTACTGTGAGTATCTCATTTGTAATGAGCGGTAGGGCCGCAGAAAAAAAATCGGCCGTGGCGCCTGTCGGGAAAAAATCCCGGTAGGGTCATCCGAACCAAGCTGTAGTCTCTTACAATAGTCCAATCGTATTTACCTACGCGGTTTCGAAAACATATACAGATATTTTCTTTCCTCTATATGTCCTAAACATTCGAAATACGAGGCAACGGTCTGCATGGTGACTTCAGCGATTACAAGCTGTTGTTTAATCTGTTAGTCACATCTCTCCCCTCGCTAAAATAGCCTTCCACATCGATGTGATATTCAGATAAGTCAAGTATATTCAGATCATACACCTATTGATTTCATATATAGCTGATTTTTTTATATCACTTGACCCGATTACTTAATGACCCGATAAATATATATTTGTGTCATTTATATTTATATATTATATTGTTCGGTCTATTGTCTTCAAGAGCTCGGAGCTCTTATGCCAATCTCACGTTCGGCTATTTCCGTATTGGCGGAACGAGCCTCTCACATAGAACGCACAAATCCCCACCGGTGGAGAGCGTATGACGATCACGTAGTGAGCCGGCTACGAAATAGTGCCTTTGATAATCAAGAGATCCGGGCGCATTTTATTGTGAAATTCATTTAATTTTAACCAAACGAACATAATTCATTCAAATTATACAAAACCATTTCTATGTTTAGTTGAATAATAGCAATCTATCAGAACTCAGCAACTGGGCTAATTTTCGTCAATACGGAAATAGACGAATGCGAGATTGTTTCCGCCGAAAATTAATTGTGCGCATGATAAAATAAGATTCTTTATTGTACAGAGCATCCCATTTGGGACAGAGTACAAAACACATAAAAAGTAGAATAAATAAGAAAGTAAACAAACAGGTGCGATGTTTCCGTTTTCGCTCCCAGAAATCCACTAGGCCAGAGGTCAGTTTTCGCAGCTAAAGTGAGTTCTGGGGGCTAGATTGCTCTTATGCGCCCGATGAAGTCACCTCCGGCGATGTCCAATGATGACGTCACTGACATCAAGGGCCAGGGGCCAATGGTCAAAATATGTGTGTGTGATTGGATGGTTGACAATACGTAAAGGCGTTACGATAGGGCGTAAAGGCGTTACGATAGGGCGTTAAGGCGTTGAGATAAGGCGTTAAGGCGTAAATATAGGGCGTTAAGGCGTTGAGACGGGCGTTTATGGCTTAACAACGGGCGTTGACGGGCGTCACTGAATTTCGATAAATTAGTGGCAATTCCATGGAATATCTAGAAAATCAGAGCTTCTGAGTTATTTCACCAGGGCGTTGAAGCGTTAAGCTATGCGTTGGCGAGCGTTACTATCCATAAAAGCAAGCATATCCTAAAGACGTGCACAGTTGACGTTCCATTCAGCAGACACTTTACCACGATGTTTACTTGTACGATTTGTTCAAAGCCCTTTCGTCCCCTGGACAGTTTACGTCGTCACACACGTGCACGCCATGAAGTACCCACGCTTGCATGTGCAGAGTGTGATTTAATCTTTAAGCATCCCAGCATTTAAGCATCCCAGTCAATTGAGACGTCACCAAAGTGATAACGCTCGTCACTCTCGAGACCGGATATTTCAGTTCCCATGGAAATGCCTCCTCGAATGGAAGAACCCATGGAGGTCGATCCTTCGTCCTGAATTGAAGAGCCAATGGAGATTTATCCCAGTGTCGAGGAACCCTTTCGTGTCCTTTCTCTGCCTACCAATGGGAGAAGTAAGAGCTCGGAGCTCCAGTATCCTGGACTGCCCGAAGACGGTCGGGATCTACTTTTGACCAAATCTAAACTGGGCCGAAAGAGGTTTTGTAATTTATTTTTCGTTCAGAGATGAAAAATAACTTTTTTTTTGCTGCATTTCAGAAACCTCTCTATCAATATAATAGAATTAATATATTTTTTGTCAAGTAGTTCATCAAAAAAATTCGAATATGTTAGGGAACAAATTTGCATGATGTGCGGATTGATTTCTGCATTGACTATATGTAATCATCGTGTGATAATCTACTTGAAATGTATCTCTAATGTATTATTCCTATTCTACTAATAAGACAATTAATACAATACTACAGACAATCAGGTACCAATCAGTTTGTCTATCAGACGTTTCAACGGGAAGGAAAATTATAATATTTCATCGCACGACATGCAAAACCTCCAGCTAGATCCTCTATTTTCGTAGTTCCCATGGACACGCGCGTGCGAATATCTGAATTACACAGAGAGCCTTTCACAAAGTAGCCCAAATCAACACCAGGAAGTACAGTATGAAGCCTTTTCTGTAATTTGAGATAAAACATTTATCAGAAATGCTGAAAAATCACAGCTTATAAAATCCCATCTTCATTTTTTCAAATCAATTTCTATGTTCCCACTTCGAACCTGCCTTGATTTATCTGACCATCTTCAGAGTTCAAAATCCGAGGTGTAAATTTCACCTGCGAACGAGAGACGAAACAATCGGAATCTACACGCCGATTGTGTGTAGGGTGTCATAGTCCTCGAGTAGCGGCGCCATTCCTTCTAATATGGTGGTTGTGTTAGCCAAATATTTAGGTCAGCCAATCAATAACGCTCTTCTTTGACACATTTCGAAAATCAAATGTTTTCGAGGTCAGTGACGTCTCGTGTCTATTTATAAGTTCTTTGAACATTGAAGGGACCAAGATATATCAAGGGAATCTCGAAGTGGAAACGTAGAAATTGACTTGATAAAATGAAGATGTTCAAATCCACAAAGATTTCCTGTCAAATTTCTAAACAATGTATTCGAGGGCTCCGATCTGGAAGTGATTAACTGCTTTTTGATTGAAATTGTGGTTCCCATACGGATTTCGCGGCCCATCATCACAATGTGTTTATTCTCACATATTGAAATATACACTGCTGATATTACATTATTCGTACTATTGAGTTCGTGCGTTTTCATATGATATTTTAACATTCATGTAACATAAACGAATATTATGTACAAGTGCGCGAGGATTAACTCCCGTCTGATGCCATACTTTTGTCATGGGCAACTTCCGGTCACGTGACTTTCTGATCTGAACATGACCGGACAAGTCTGATCTTTTCCGCAGATTCCAGTCAAATGTCACAGACACACAATATCATTATTAAACACAAATTCCACGGCGAGTTTTAATCGAGAATACTCGCGTTATCCAGACGACTTACAAACGACTGTTCCTAGTGGTCCTCTGGAAGACGACCTAACACTGACGAGTGTAGATCGTGTAGCCGAACTCTTCCTGACCTGGGATTTTTGGGACTTGTCCAGGCCTGGGAGGTCAGTTCCCCCCTCCCCCCCCCCCTCCCCCTCTACTTATTTGTCTTACTTCTTGAGCTAAAGGTCTGAAACTCCCCACACTACAGCACACAAGTTCTGCCAGAAAATACAAAGGCAGTCCAAGATGGTCGCTTTGGTGACATCATAGTGACGTCATTTCTATTTTTTGGTGAGATTTTTCGATTTTTTTATTTATGGAATTTCGTCGAAAAAATGATAAATTAGTCAATAATCATCTGATATGATACCAAAAACTTTTTACCGCTTCTCCTCACTTCAAAACAGGAATTTTGAAGAAAAAACATCACTATGAAAAATTATGCCGGCGCACTGCCAAGAAGGCATATGACCCCACACTGCATATTTCTAAAAACATCACAAGAACCAAAAGTGATCTCTGAGACGATTTGTATCCCAACCACGCTTTTATTGTAACTGAATGGCATGACCACACGGCCTCCAGCACCGGCTTGACCAGTATTAGATACAAATGTTCCAGATCGATGATGTAATAGCCGTGTTAAACCATCTTTTGGAAATGATGAACGATGTGTCCGTCTGATAGTAACAAAAAAAACCTAAATGAGGGAGTATTTGTTGAATGCAAGTTCGTATTCAAAAGAAATACCGGTGAGGCCCGACGTCGTCCAAGCTCTTCATTCTCCACCATGTTTGCAAGTCACAAAATTACAACCGCAATTATTTGTACAGATTTGTTCCTCTACCCGAGGGGTTATGCAAACAGGTTCAAAATGACCCCTATATGATAAAATACAAAGTCATGGAATGTCAGCTCAAATTTGTTGTCGTTCTGGAAAGTTCGGTAAGGAGGCCATAATGCCCCCCTACAGTCCTCTAGATATCTACTCCTTGCATATTTGATATTTCAGCGGGAAAATATAATATACCGTTTGTATATACGAGGTTGTGATCTAGTTGAAATATATCTTGTATAGCTTTCAACTGTGTTTCATATTGAATATTTTGTCCGTATGCAACTTGATAATGTGATGTCTAGCACTGTAGTATCCCTGGTCTTTGTTGCACCATGTAAGCGTCCTGTCTCTGTCTTGTGTGCTGTCCTCAGTGTTTTAAAGGTTGGATGGAGGGTGTCTGGTTTCATGCTGCTTTAAAGATTTCTGCAAGAAGCAGCAGGAACGCAACTTGGCTGGGTGGTGCTTATATTGGTTCGTCGTGATATGACCGGAGCGACATTAAATCCTATTGACTCACTCACTCACTCATTGTTCGTATGCTGCATATTTTCTAACGTGTTGTCTCATGTCGCATTAATTGTCTTTTTATGCCATTCATATAACGACAGAAGTGGAAGGACTGCCGTCTGCAAGGGGTCATCTTGGAGGAGAACAGTACAGATTACGTATCGGTGGCTGCGAGTAGTCTCTGGATGCCGGATATAACCCTATACGAACAGTAAGTTTATAAACTTTATAAGCGGCAGTTGATGGCATGCATACAAATAACGAGGGAGGTCAATAGCAGGATGACGTTTTGAAGTCTATGATCTAACGCAATGTATGACTGAGGAAAGGTATCGCAAAACGCTTACTTTAGCATTATTGAAATATTAAATTACCATATCTTACCAAAAGGGGATACAGAACATGGTGGAGACTTGGTGGAGACTTGGTGCAGACCTAGTCTTGTTGGTTTAAAATCTGTGTCGCCGACTCAGGAAGTGGCAACTCTGCGTGGTATTGTGGTAAACCCTACCCGGCCAAGCAAATTTCATTTCTGCGCATTTTAGGGTGCATGATTTGAAATGTTGGTTCATCCAGACGCTTTGGGCAGAACGCTCGACATCCCTGCAGAGATGTTACCACAAACGGTTACAAATGCGCTCATGTTTTTACCTCCTGTTCCACTGTGATATGTGTATAAAATATATGGATGTGAATGAAATCCTAACGTGAAGAGTACACACACTTGACTCCCAGCGAGTTTACGGTCAGGGCATGAATCACTGTCAATGAAAATATCTTCGTCCGAAAGTTCGTTGGTTGTTAGGAGCTTGATCGTTCCATCTCGTGCTTTCCAATTGTCGTCGGGCATGGTGGATGTCTCGAGGATAGTGTCTTCGCCTCATCCGAACTTCATATATTTGACGTCACGAAACGCTAGTTGCGCATGCTCGGTCGCCATATAAGGCGTTCTCAATTTTGAATGGGCGGCTTGTCAGGCCTACAGCGAGGGAAATACATTAGAAAGGATTGAAGGCTCTGTAACCTTCACGAGTTAAGGCCCTTGAGTTCGTTACGTTCCTCCACTGCCTCAGGGCCTCCAGTCCTTGCTATCACAGTTTCCTTCGCTATCGGCCTGTCAGGCCGACCAATGAAAATTGAGAACGTCTCAAATGTATGACGTTCGCATGACGCGAAGACGCTATTCTCGAGGACAAGCACGATGCCCGACGACAGTCGGTAAGCATGAGATGGAAAGAACACGCTCCTAACAACCCACGATCCTAATGGACGAAGATATTTTGATTGACAGTGATTCCCGCCCTGACGGCAAGCTAGATGGGAGTCAAGGGCGTGTACTCTTCACGCTAAAGGCTCTGAAGGTGTGGTGGAACGTAACGAACTCAAGGGCCATCCTTCCCACAGCGCATGCTTTATTTCACAGGCTCATTTATCATCCCCGCCTCCAATTGCTATGACGTATAGGGCAGTTCAGTTGGAATCAGGCCGAACACCTCCTTCAGTTTTGCACATGAGCGAACTACTTTTCATATGCTCTGTCCAGATAAACAGAGAAAATAATCTCCAGATAATTCTTTTTAACGCTAGGTCAACAGAGGTATTATGCAGACTTGAAAAGTATTCGAACTGTTCGGCAAACATCTATTTTACTATATATGATATCACTTCCGGCGATGTGCGCGCGGCTTTGACTGGTGGCTGGGGTATTATTAGACCCCCAGCAAGGTGGTTGCTCAAGGGCCTTAACTCATACAGGTTAATGAAATCCAGTCTCTCTCTCTCTCTATTTATGAAAACCCCAGGAAGGGTAGCGCGCTTCGTAAATGACTTTCGCTCGAGCTTTCCTAGGTACACTCTAAAAAAACTTGAGTGAAAAGTTTACTTAAGTAAGAGTGGGAATTCATCCCACTCAAGTTGACTAAAATCCAATCAACTTGGAAATTCACTCAAATTTTACTCAAGATTGAATTGATAAGTCACTCAAATTTGAGTGAAATGTTTCGCTCAAGTGCTCAGTGAGAGGAATTTCCACTCTTACTCGAGTGAAATTTCGTTCAAGTCTTTCTAAAGAATAGAATCTACTTCCGCAAATGCAAGGCATGCTCCATATTTATAACAGCTTCACGCAACCCCGAAATGGACCACCCTTTCAGCGATCGGCAAGATCCCATTGGTCTGTCCTAGTTGGGAGGTAAATAGGTTTTTAATTGGCTATATGTTTGGAAGTCCTTACTTAAACGGTGTTATGTTCATTTTACCAGTGTTGCCCAACCGCTACACACGTTGCAAGACTATCCGGCCAAGGTGTATGCAGACGGAACAGTGACGTACAACTTTCCCGCCGTGATCAAAGTCGTCTGCAAGATCAAAATGGAGAACTTTCCCTTTGACCGACAGGAGTGTAAGCTGACGTTCGGTTCTTGGATGTATCTGGTCAACGAGATCAACGTGACGGCAAAGAACGATCATGGTGATCGCAACTACTACGTCCACAACGGAGAATGGGACCTTGTTGACCTATTAGCGGAGAGGCACGAAGTGATGTACATAGGCCAGACTTATGTCGACGTGACCTTCTATATCATACTTCTTCGACGACCGACTTACTACATATTCAACATTATATTTCCCACATTGCTAGTTGGGCTGGTTTCCGTTTTGTCTTTCTCGCTGCCTCCGGCCACTGGCGAGAAGGTATCCCTCTCTGTGACGTCACTGTTGACGCAGACTGTGTTCATGCTGATGCTCTCACAGGAAATGCCAAGTACTTCTGACTCAATACCACTGATACGTAAGTATTCGGACGGAAGTGGACATACAACGCAACATCATCAAAGTGCAATACTTTGGATACAAGTTGTTTGCTGATTATATTTCTCGTGAATTATCAAATTCGCATACTTGTACAAATTGAACTAATGACATGCAAATCACAAGATACAGCCAAATTAGCGCTCAATTTTAGGATCTGAGGTCAGTTGTACCAAAAAGAATATAGACGACATTTTGTTCGATTTTGTTTCAAAAGATTCTAATATTCATGGTTGTAGATGCCCCTAGGCTTAATTTATTGCCGGATGTTGTTGTTGTAATAGGAATAGGATCACTCTCCAAAAAGTATCAATCCCTTGAAATTAATAAACCACCGAAAGTTGACAATTCAAACACTCACCATTTAGGTTGAATATTTTATTAAACGGATGAATAAAATATATGCAGAAGAAAACATTTTACAGCCTGGCTTTACAGTAAAATATAATGACCTCTTTTGGTTATCTTCGTTAATAAACTATGGCTCATATATTTTTGGCATATCTCAACTCGCCCATAGTATGAAGGAAAACTGTGTATTTGTTTGAAAATAGTGACAAACAGGGCATTCTTGGTAATTGAATTTGTTTTGTTTGTTTTTTAAATATTTTTTTATATGATTATTTGTTTTGTTTTTTAGAAAACTATTGTCAAAAATGAAATATTGTGTATCAAAAATCAGCAAAGCCCAAAAATGTTCTGAAACGATTTTTATAAGATACAGACAACAGATTTGCATTCAGCTTTCTGTGACACGTTAACTTCAGGATATGGATATCTTTGGGGGTAACAACAATCCTGTTACAACAACAGCATTCCACAATAAAAGACACTTAACAAGGTAGCGTCCCAGGTACCGTGTTCAGGTTGAGATAGTGCGATGAGCTATCATTTCCAGCTAAATTCAGATGCGAGCGATAAAATTCTCAAAAAATTTACACGAAGCCGAGAATGTGATATATTGCGGCCTGCTATCATCTTCTCCTGTAACACCTACGCATATTGAATTTAATATAATATACATATAGAGCCCTCACAGCTTTAATCAACGTGTGTTATTGGGAACGTGCGTAAGCATATCCTTCCACAAATGTTATCCGAGTGACGGTTTCGGTAAATACAATTCGTATGAGTCAACATGGCAGTATTATTGATTTGGTTATGGTGTGATTTTCTCTGCAAGGAATAATGACAATACATATGGTCTCACCAAACGTGGCCAGAATGATGTATACACATGCAGTCTCTACTCTGTTAGAGACAACTGTATGTCATTCTGTATCATCAATTGCTCAGTTAAAGATGTGGGCTGCGTGTAAATGACGAATTAAAGACAGAATAACAACACAAACACACGCGTCACATCTCACGAAAGTATACAGAGTGAAATACACTGAACCACATAAAGTTACCTGACGTTCGTAGCGAGGAAAGAAGGGAAAACCAGCATACCTCTTTTATACAACCATGCAAACGAACAAAAGATACTTGGATGATAATTATACAGTCCAAGGGTTAATCAGTGGACCGGTTATCTCCCTTGCTTCATATTGCATTCCAGTTTATACTTTCCCGGAAGAGTTACGACCCCTGAATGCAAATAACCTTGACTGGAAAAGCAGATGGTATCTTTTAACATCCCCTGTTACAGCATATTTAAATTGCCGACTTTCTGTCATGCAGATGAAATACGATCAGACTGTAATTTCGCCATGAGAAGAAGAAATAATTTTGCTGTGAACACAATAACATCTGATTAATATAAAGTTAGCATCTGTTACAAAACGAATTCAACTAAAGTTTTCGATGGATGTTATGAGATGTAAACCATCTATTGGTAATCAAATGATACTTTGCTAACTATAGTCTGTCCATTTGAATTATTCGTCTAATTTGAAGCTTGTCAAAAATCAGTAGTTAACTCTGCATAAAATATTTTTTTGCATCGTGTAGACCAAACTTAACGCTACAAAATGACCAACATTACTCCGTGATATCGATAATTTTTCACGCTGGAAATAACTGTGTAATCCTATCCATATAAAACTTCCAGTACAGTTGTTTCATGTACCGGATCTCAATTACATAGGGAGACGTCATAATGTATTCGTGTTCACTAGCACAAAGGTCAACAATGCCGTGTACGGTCATAAAGGTGTGTGCGGTTTATCATTCGCAATTTCACTGTGCATGGGATATAAGCGACACTCCCGCGGACCGCCTGTTATTACACTATGCGGCATCAATGACCTTTGTGATAATCTAATGTGAAACAAAAAATAGTTTTCCTTTCGGAATTCTGAAGAAAAAATGACAAAAACATCCCTTTTCTGGTACCCGACATGGCCGCCATATTGAAATTGCCCATGATCCCTTGCCGTGGGGGTTATGCAAATGGACCCCAAATTACCCCATTATAATAAACCACAGGGTCGGGTAGTGTCAGCTCTCATTTCTAACGAAATTTGTGTTATTTCCAATACAAGTCTGGTGCTAAATTGATTTCAAAACGTTTTGTTTCGCAGTGT
Source organism: Hanleya hanleyi (assembly GCA_036873755.1). Lineage (NCBI taxonomy): Eukaryota > Metazoa > Mollusca > Polyplacophora > Lepidopleurida > Hanleyidae > Hanleya > Hanleya hanleyi. The sequence goes on along the minus strand of JAVTVY010038272.1, from coordinate 135,925 downwards.
TGATTATCTTGAATGTAGATTCCTACTACCCATATCCTTTAGCATAGAAAAAGTTTTACCCCCACCTAAATCATTTTGCCCCGAGCTCCCATCTCCGAGTTCTCTCTCAAATCGATGCCCTCCGGCCCTATCTCTCGCTCCCGAAAAATTAGCTTGTGAATAGGATATAGAAGTGTATTTTCCTAACGTGTATATACCCTAATCAACTTTCGACACCACGATTGTTCTATTAACAACAATGTTCATAAATTACGTATGTTGAGAGTTATGTTCCAACTTAAAATGGAAATCAGCAGTTTAAAGGTAATAATCAAGATTGAAAATACTGTCATTTTTACCCCTCGGCCAAAATTTGGCAGCAGGGTATTGTCGTCGTCATGTACGTCCGTCTGTCCGTCTGTCTGTCTGTCCGTCTGTCCGTCACACCTTTCTTGTTACCAAGATATCTTTAGAACGACTTACCCTAGGGGTGCACTCCGGAGATTCTTTTATTCGGCATGGAATAGACTATGGCTCCGTTTTTCGGCCACCAGTTGTCGCAAAACCTTCAACCCAAATCACTTATATGTATATATTTTCTGAAAGAGCATGATGAAACTATTATTTTAAGATATAACACTGCTATGTTATAGAAAAATTTAACTCGAACATTCTCCTCCATGCTTGCTTCATTTTTCCTAGAAAACCCCTTAAAAATGTCGAAAAATGGTCAAATTCGGCTCAATTTCCAGAAAAATCTGTAAGAGCGATTTCAATTAAACTTCTTACTCACGTTCCCTGGTCCGGTCTCAACTTAAAAAGGCAAAAAAAAAGGGATGTTAACCTAACCGTTTTTTGTCAGATTTTCTTCCCGTAAATGAGTCCCGATTTTTAGGCACACCCAAGGGGCATAACTGAGGCAGGACAAACTTTACTCCATGATCCCGATCAGCGTGTAGACGAAGCCAGCACTCGATTTGTACGTACTCGTTTGCAGCGTTGATAATGCTGAATAGGATGGCATTATAGATATAAGCTATTAAGGAGACAAGAAGAATTATGATGTAGCAGAACAAGGGCAGTCTATCGTATTATGAAATTAGAGAGGGGCCATTACTACGAAACTGCGGAGGGCCACCTTAAGGGGCAGGATGTTTTTTACGAAATTAATTATTCACACGTATCGTAATCTCAGAGTGTTTGCGAGTATGGCGGTATACAACACTTGCCAGTTATACATATTATTTTGGGAAATCCGACCGATAACTTTCCCCCTACCCCATCTTTGTTTTGATCATTTTGCCAATTCTAGCAGGATTTTCGAGAACAAAACTCAAAATTAACCTATTTCTTCTTAATAATGGTCATCCATTCGGCAATATGAAGGCCGTGGTTACTTTTCCGCTTTCCAATGATAGCAGAAACGCGGGAAAATGCAAATAAGCGATGTAACCAAGTCAAATTATTGGTAATTTTGCACTCAATTTTCTCTTAGAAACATGGGAAATACTTCAGAAACTTGAGAAATAATTTGTAAAACCATAATAATATACATCCATTCCATCCTTTATGGACTGTAAATGGGTTCTCTGTAAAGAAAATTTACACTGGCAAATTTATATCATTCTGATAGGACCTCGTTCTGCCATAATATCCACCGAAATCTCAGTCCAGGGGGAGATAACTCCTGTATGGAATACAGTATGCAGTAACCTCAATTGTATACTAATGGACACACTGTGGGTTATTTTAATCGAACTTCTGGTCTTCTTTCCACCTGCTTCCGAAAATAGCGCTTCAGGTATAACTAGGCAGTCAAAATTAAACAATCTGGCGTAATGATACATCTCCGCTCCGTAACGGAGTCTACATTAAGATAATGCATAGACTCCACTATTATGCCTTAAAGGGTGCACTCCGGAGATTCTTTTATTCGGCATGGAATAGACTATGGGTCCGTTTTTCGGCCACCAGTTGTCGCAAAACCTTCAACCCAAATCACTTATATGTATATATTTTCTGAAAGAGCATGATGAAACTATTATTTTAAGATATAACACTGCTATGTTATAGAAAAATTTAACTCGAACATTCTCCTCCATGCTTGCTTCATTTTTCCTAGAAAACCCCTTAAAAATGTCGAAAAATGGTCAAATTCGGCTCAATTTCCAGAAAAATCTGTAAGAGCGATTTCAATTAAACTTCTTACTCACGTTCCCTGGTCCGGTCTCAACTTAAAAAGGCAAAAAAAAAGGGATGTTAACCTAACCGTTTTTTGTCAGATTTTCTTCCCGTAAATGAGTCCCGATTTTTAGGCACACCCAAGGGGCATAACTGAGGCAGGACAAACTTTACTCCATGATCCCGATCAGCGTGTAGACGAAGCCAGCACTCGATTTGTACGTATTCGTTTGCAGCGTTGATAATGCTGAATAGGATGGCATTATAGATATAAGCTATTAAGAAGACAAGAAGAATTATGATGTAGCAGAACAAGGGCAGTCTATCGTATTATGAAATTAGAGAGGGGCCATTACTACGAAACTGCGGAGGGCCACCTAGGCACACCTTGCAGTGCACATCCATATGCTCGTGACCCAGAACCCTATTGAATCTGGACCCGATTGGTTGGAAACTTTGCGGCCATATTTAATTTATGCGAAACCATCACAGCTTTCTCGTTACCAAGATATCTTTAGAACGACTTACCCTAGGCACACCAAACTTGCGCTGCACATCCATATGCTCATGACCCAGAACCCTATTGAATCTGGACCCGATTGGTTGGAAACTTTGCGGCCATATTTAATTTATGCGAAACCATTAATTTTGTGTATCTCCGGTACCATTTCACTGTTCAGTGTGAAATCGATGCATCAAGAAACTTCAAAGGAATGACCAAATCAGTTTCCCTGATTCGGTGGAAACCTTGGTGGCCATCTTTAATTTATGCAAAATCTTTAATGATTATATCTCTGATACCATTCAAGTGTTCTATACGAAACTTGGTATACAGTTCCTCTGAGTGGCTGGAAGGATGGGCGGCCATCTCTAATATATGCGAAATCATTAATGATCTCTGATATCGTTAAAGTGTTCGATGTAAAAGTTGGTATACATCATCGATGCATCAATAGACTTACGATAAATGACAGTTCTGTTTTTTTCTGATTGGGCGGAAACCTTGGTGGCCATCTTTAATTTATGCAAAATCTTTAATGATGGATATCTTTGATACCATTTCAGTGTTCTGTATGAAACTTGGTATACAGCATCGATGTATCAAAAGACTTGCAATGAATATAACCACATCAGTTCCTCTGAGTGGCGAGAAGGATGGGCGGCCATCTTTAATTTATCTAAAATCATGTTTGATCTCTATCTCTAGTCATTGATTCACCAAGAGACATAATGCCTTTTTTTACATAATGAATACCAGTTTCTCTGATTGGACGGAAACCTTAGAGGCCATTTCTAATTGCAAAATTTTGCAGAATCTGTATATTTGTCACTTGACTGCTTGGTGTCCCTGAAATCTTGGTTCATATTGAATACATTATGAATGGCTGGCGCCCAGAGCCGAGGGGTTTTCAGATGCGCAGCTTCGTATTTATGTTAATAGACCTATACCCTGATGACGTGTTATCCTTCTGTCAGTCACGTGACGATTTGTGTATCCATTCATCAGTTATCCTGAATTCTAATTATTACATAATTTACCACGGTTATGTGAAATGTACATGTGTCAAGTACAGGTGTTCATTATGAGATTTCATTTCACAAGTGGGATGAGGAAAGGGACGTCTGCTTTCATTCAAGTAACAATCGAATAAAACAAACAAATAAATTACAAGATGAAATTTCCTTCTCAAGTTAAACTGTTGTTTCCATCGGGAAATTGATTAACAAAGCGACACAAATAGGCATATATCCACGTAATTTCTCAACAGCTGACTCAGTTGACAAAACCACTCCCAATTTGAGAGACTACATAGACCCGTCCGCTGACATTGGCACGATGCCAATCGAGACGGGGGAGCATCGTCCCAACATCAGTGGACGAGTTTTTGTTTCAAAAAAGGGGAGAAAGATTGTCAAAATTTAAAATATGTTTTTGATCGTTCATTGTAATCTTTGTTGATAATCAATTTGAGCTGTGCAATAGAATAGAACTAATGTTTCCATAGGCGTGCTAAATGGTTATTTTACGCACGGTTAGTGTGGGAAAGTTTATAAGAATATAAACTTTCTCACACTAACCGTGCTTAAAATAATCATTTAGCAAGCCTATGAAAACATTATTTCTTAAATCACCACTAACTTAATGGTCCCAACCCCTGATGACGTATTATATCTCTCTCAATCACGTGATGAATTGTGTGTTCATTCATCTGCATGACACGTGAACACTTATCCAGAAATCTTGCATCGCTTATGTAAAACGAAACTAATTAAATTATCATTGTCAACGTAAAGTACATGTGCCGCAAGGCGTGAAGTCCTACATGTAAACCGATGCACCAAATTAAAGCTTGCTCTTCCGACTGTGCCAGTCCGGGGACCTCGCACTGGCAATTAAGTTGATGTCATGTTACATTAGGCTAATTGAATTGTGTAAAGATCCCCACCAGCCATTTAATTTGTATGGATGTTGGGAGCCTGCATTGCATCAAGGGATAGAAGTGGTATTTTTTGTCATGGATGTAGGGGGCCTACGTCATCAGGTTTCAGGACAATTGTTCATGTGCCACAAGGCGGGAAGTCTTCTATGTAACCCGACACGCCAAATTAAAGCGTGCTCTTCCGGCAGTTCCCATGCAGTCCAGGGACCTCGTGTTGGCAAATACATTGGTGGCGTGTTACATGAATGAGGTGACAGGGTAATGAAATTGTACTATGATCCCTACCTGCCATTCAATTGTCATGGATGTACATTGCATCATGGGATAGAAGTGGGATAAAGCGTTATCGGGTTTCTGTATATTGCGAGATTCTGCTGGTAGACGTTTCGTTCCCGAGGCCCGACCCCTGTACAAACCTTTTGGTCTTTGATATATGTTGGCATTGCGGGAAGTTGGTGCTGGGACGACATCAAGCCTTACAAACTAGTCTTTTGTGTTTAATGCCGTCATTTTCATCTGACGACGATACAGCTCACCAATCCCCAGTGTACGATTTGTCTCAGCGACACAGTTCACCAATTACCGATATACGAGTTGTCAGAGCATTTCCATCATAGCTCTCTAGACTTGTATCTAATAACGCTTATGCCGATGCTAGGGGCCGTATGGTCATGTCATCCAAGTTGGCACATGAACAGGTACAATAAAAGCGTACCTGAGATACAACACATATCACGAATCGTTAGATTCTTGGTATGTGCTTTGGAATAGGTTAACCAGAAGACTATACTGTGAAGTCATGTGGCTCTGTCAGTATGTCGGCACCTCTTCCCACTTCTCTTATATGTGTTGTAATTCAACCCTATTATTTATCCTCGTGCCTTTCTTCTTTCCCAACAGAACGTTACTTCGCCGCCATTCTGTGCGTCGTGTCTACGTGCACTATTATGACGATTGTGGTGTTAAACATACACTACAGAGGAGAGCATGGACAACCGGTACCCCTATATCTCCGGCACATCCTCCTCAACAACTTCGTGCGAAAATTCTGCCAACTGCCTGAGAGGAATTACACCCCTAAAACTGAAATGTATCGAGTCGGAATAGCATCGAAACCATTGGTAAGCGGAACCTGTGAAAAAGTCAGTTCGTTAGAAGTTAACGCTTCAATGTGAGAGCAGAAGTGAATACGTCTGCTACACGTGATTTCATCGTCCATTAGTGACGTGTATCGAGAATAGATTTAGGGTTGTGTTACCTTTCACACGAATGTAAGTTGATGGTGAACCCCTTTGTCGCAACAGTCTGATATAGAAGTATTATTTGAAACAATATAGCATATCCAAAAAGTTTAAAATCTTCTTCTCGCGTTTTTTCTTTTACTGTAAGCGATATTCGTGCCAAAGAAATAATCTAAAAAATAACATGGAATTCATTGGGATTTTAAGGTTCATCCAGAAATGTGCACGTATGTGCATTCTTAAGAACCATTTACATAGAATTTTTATTCTTATTTTGAAAATTTCTTTGCTTTTATTTTTACCACGTGTATTTTTGATCAAAATTAACCATGGAAAATCCTGGGCTCTTCACGATGTCGATTTCCGGCAATTGCATGTTAAATGATAGGAGAAAATCTCGAATCCAAAGCGCGCATGCCCTTACGCACCTTTGGATCGTCTGCTGCGTCGCCATATTGCGTTTTCAGAAAGCAGGATTGGTCGATATTATATGGGGCAAGGAAATAGATGCTTGCAAACAAGGAGCTAGTCTAGTTTTGACTGTGGAAATACTCACTTTGACCTTCAAAGTGGTCATCTCCTTGACCATCTTAAGGTGGTCAGCTGGACCACTAAGCTAACGCCTCTGGTACAATTGCTGGACCAACTAAAAGTGGTCATTTTGACCACCCTATTTCTCTCTGTATACATAAAAAGTTCAATCCTCGTGTAACATATATTCGATGGCTTTATTCATTTCTTAACCATGGCAACTAAAGAATCTTTCTAAAATCGCATTGATAGAATCCCATCTTGTTTTTATGAAGATAGAATAATCATTCAAGGAGGGCATTTCGAATTATGACTAATTTCTTTTCATCTTTCAGCAAAATGCAGAGCAAACCAAGAAGCGGTTATTCACGAACGGCGAAATCGTTGGTTCGTCCATTAGCAGCGTCACAAACGGACAGCCAACTGAACAGTTGCGTGCGGTGTATCCGGGGTCGCAGTTGACTTCAGATACGAAACTTCGCGACGATTCTCTTGCTGCTAGAGTCAGCGACATGTTGAATCGGATATGCGACAGACAGACAGAAAAAACGAAATTGCGGGTGATCATTAAAGAATGGGAAGACTTGGCATCCGTGGTGGATAGATTGTTCTTGATGATTTCTTTCACTACGCTAGCCGTGGTGACAACAGTAATTTTATTTGGATAAAAGAAACGCCATAATTCATTCTTATCAAGAGGTGTCTAGGGTGGAAACATTGCCATATGTGGAAAGATTATATTCATTGCCGACTCTGAGCTATTGCGTCTATTGACAGTTTTGACCGCGAAATATGATCAATCGGGACGCAATCGTGACTGCAATCGGCTGGCAGAGTTATCTTTCCTCCAGTTGTGTCGACCAACTGAGAACGGGTAGAGACAACATTGAAAGAGAGATGACAGTTTTTAATACATTTTTTTTAACAATTCATCCATGATGTAGATTAAAGCGAATAATGCGAAAAGTGTCCTTCCATAATATATTGACATCAAATGTTTGCCGGACCTACCTAATTATTTGTCATCTATCAGTAAATACATTGTAAAGAAAATCATATAATACGTTAAATAAGAATATTGTTTTCTGGATTCGTTCTGTCAGAAGTTTGTGTTTCATTGTTTCCTACGATTTTTCCAATTTTTATGTTAATCCTCTCTGGCCTGAGCGATTTGGGGCGTATAACGCCCTGGGGGCGGGGAGCGATTGTGCATTCCCCCTAAATAGTTTCGTTATCCACAAGGCTAGGAACCTGAAACTTACCACAACTTACATTGGGTCAAGCTCTACCAGAAAATGTAAAACAATTCAAAATGACCACCAGACGTTCGCATCGCCAGGAAGCAATTTTCGGCTTATTTTACCGTTTTTTGTCCATGCACTACCCTTTGAAGTAGGAAAACTGCGAAAAGTTTGCGAAAAACCATAAAAGTCGCAAATTTCTGATGACCTCACATGGGCGCCATTTTGATTTTTCCCATGATTCTTCGCACCTAGGATTATGTAAATGGACTCAAAATGACGACAAGAAGATCAGCTATAAATGCATACAGTTGGTTCGTCGCGATAAGACTGAAATTATGTTGAAAGCGAAGTTAAATCCTATTCACTCACTCACTCACTCAAAAGATTGTTGGTAGTTAAAAATTCCGTCTTCTCCTAAAACCCAAGTACATCATGCCTTGATGTTAATTTCGAATGAGGTTTGGGACATAAGACGATGTAATCAGTCCAATAGGCTACAATACAAACACAACAGCATATCTGGAAAACTAATTTTTGGGGAATTTTCTCTAATTCGAGGACCCCTCATGACCGTCAAAGCGGCCATCTTGGCTTTTTTTAAACATTTTCTGGTAGAGTTTGAACTAGATCAAGAGGTAAAAAAAATATTTAGGAGAGGGGGCGAAATTCCCCCCCCCCCCCCACCCCCAGGCCTGGACAGGTCCCAAAAATCCAGGACCAGATAGGGTTAAAAACTTGTCCGATTTTGATTGATCCAGTGTGACCATTTTGAATTGTGGACCAAGGGTCATACATGCTAAGTTTCAGAGCAATCGCTTTATTACAGCTGTTAAGTTAAACAATTGTACCTTTTGTGTTAAAAGCATGACATTTTGCACAGTTAAACTTTGAACCATGACGAACAAACGCAGATGTGGAGCCATCACAAAAAGACCATACGGGGGCATTAAAGTCCACCCTCCCCCCCCCCCTCAAACATCCCCGAATATATTGGCTTAATCTTTCCCTTCGTTTTTATCCTCGTCTTATCAGGAGATAAGATATCTATCCAAATGCATTGGATATTCCCTTGTTTCTACCGGCGAAGAATCTCTTTTAATTTGAGGTGTTTTTCCTGGTTTTTATTCTCGAGCTGATCTCTATGGTAACGGAAGCCATAAAGCGGGCATGCGCTTTTCGGAGTTTCGACTTGATACTGTGCTTTCAACACGGATGCCAATATGGATTCTTAGCAGTGCGTCTGTCCATTTTAATTAGTCGTCTACCTTGGAGCTTGTCAAAATCAATAGTTAACTCCGCATAAATTTTCTTTTTTGCATTGTGTAGAACAAACTGAACTCTACAAAATGACTACCCTTTCTCCGTGATATCGATAATATATACCGCTTGAAAAAACTTTTTAATTCTCTCCATATAAAACCCCAGTACAGTTGTTCCATGTATCGGGCCTCAATTACATAGGGAGACGTCATAATGTATTCATGTTGAATGGCACAAAGGTCATTGATGCCGTATAAAGTAATAACAGGCGGTCCGTGGGAGTGTCGCTCCTATCCCATGCCCAGTGAAATTGCCGAGGGATAAACCGCACACACCTCTATGACCGTAAACGGCATTGTTGACCTTTGTGCTAGACAACATGTATACAATATGACGTCTCCCTATGTATTGAGTCCCAGTACATAAAACAGCTATACTGGAGTTTTATTTGGAGAGATTTACAAAGTTATTTCAAGCGTTATATATTATCAATATCACGGAGTAATTGTGGTCATTTTGTAGAGTTCAGTTTGTTCTACACGATAGTAGAAAGAAAATTTATGCAGAGTGAGGTATTGATTTTTGACAATCTTCAAAATAGACGACTAATTGAAATAGACAGACTATAATGTCCTACATTATCCGAAACCGTGTCGAATGGGACCCGCTATAATTTCTCCGAGCGCCCGTCCCGTATGTGCCGTCTTTTCAATCAGTGACAACAGAGTTGATAGGTATAACTGTTTAGAGATAAAAATTGTGATATATAAGATTATCATATCTCAGATAATTCGACACAGTGTCGGCTGCTCAACGTATACATGGGTATGAATGTAGCGATAAGTGGTGGTAGACGATCGGGAAGATAGCTTTATAAACTTTCGTCTTTTGCATTAATTTTATATATTTTGGCGATAAATATAATTATATGTGAATAAGAGTGGTGTTGAAAGGCCCACCAAACGCACAACTGCTTGATGTAACGCGAAAATATGGCGTATAAATTAGGGTGCTGTTCAGGTTCTTTCTATCTGAATAGCATTGGCGAATATGGAGGCGTTTCCTTGATGACGTCATGAGTCAAAGGTTACGCGTTCGGAGCGAAAACTGGAGAACTGACATTTTATTTCGTAAAATACTGGATTCTAGGATAAGAAATGAAAGGGAAGACCTAATACAACCATTTTCTATGACACCAATGAACTAGTATGACGCTGAGTGGGTATGTAGGCTGATGATACTCTCGGTTGTCGGTGTATTCCGGAATATTCCGCTCCCGGAATTCCCAAAAACTCGTCTCACACGTTTTCCTTTAAACATTATAAAAAAAAGCAAAAAACAGCTGAAGATACGGAAATGATATTTAAATTTTCATAATCCTGAAATACTCGAGATGAAAAAGATTTATTTGGATTTTTATTTAATAGAAGCGCTTTTAAGAAAAAACGAAAATCCCAGGAAATTCCCGGCGAATTGATACCATCGTTTCCGGTAAATATGTCGCCATGAATTAAAAGGAAATGTTTTAAAGCTATATATTTCTGAAACGGGCATTTCTTCAGGTTTAACAATAAATAAACAGAATGAAAATCGGATAGATATTGGCAGAGTTTTGCTCGATTATATTCTGATTTGTGTGCAGTTTGCATTGAGTTAACATGTGAGTTTCCATATGTCAATAGCACAACCGACCGCCCGCGCACAACAGCAGGGGTAATGAAAGGAGTCTATGGGATCTGGAAACCTTAATTTGAGAAGAAACAAAGACCGATAGCCCGTGGTTAACACGTATTAATATTTGATGAACTACACAAGGGGTGGATGTTCAAGCTGACATTTCTTTCCGGCCTGCCTGATCTACGAATAAATAATAGATCTCTATGTCAAATGAATTGGAATGGATATTACACAACGAACACGTTGAATTTAGATTCGTGCATACATATACCTATTTTTCTTATACCGGTACCAAAAACTGTCATCATAGGAACGTTACACAACGAATAGCATTACAATATACATCTGTCTTAGCCCTATATGGCCTGGGCGATTTTGGACCTGTCCAGGAATGCCCCACTCCCTAAATATTTTTCATACCCCTTGAGCTATAGCGTGCTGAAATTTAACATACTATACCCTGTGTGAAACTCAACTAGAAAATGTAACATGAATTGCAGGCAAGCACCTAAAAGGTGCGTGGACCCCTCAGCCTGCTTTTTTTTAGTCAATTAGGATCAGGGCTGCATTTAGAGCCAATTTAGTTTCAGAAAACATATGGGTGCCCAAAACTCAAATGAAAGAAAAAACGAAAGTGTTGTTGTTGTTCAATTTGAAAGGATTTCTGAAGGAAATACTCCCAGAAAAAGCTTCTGGGAGCCTCAATATCGATCCGATTGCATAGCTGGGTATTGAATTTCATGTTAATAAACCTCTGTTTTGTGATTGATCACAGGCTCTTTGCGCTGAAATTCACTTAAAAAAATTGGACCCTCAATAATGAATTATGAAAAGGAACTGGGAGTTTGGGATCAGAACCTGCAAAAAATCCCTGGATACCGTATATAACAGACTTCGGTTTCACGTGAGTGGTGTGCTGGGATTACAGCATGCAAGAAAGTGTAGCTCTGTTAGTGGCAATTTATGCATTGCACAAGTGTGATAACAAGTAAACACACTGATTGACACAGGCCCACCCTTATCATTATTTGGGGGGGGGGGGGCATAAGCTCCAGGTATGCAAACTGGTTCAAAATTGCCCAGAGTCAGGCTAAAAATGGGCTCTCCTAATCACTCGTTTTAAATAATTTCCAAGGTACAGTAACATGTTTGGTGACAAAAATTGAAGCATTATGTTGTACCAGTTAAATGTGTGGACACAAATATGGTTCATGCAAAAGTTTTAGGATAAATCATATGATGTAGAATAGAATGATTTAATAGCAAAATTAAAGAAAAATGTTGTCCTTCATTCAATGAAAATCTTGAATGGACCAGGCGTTCTTGTATCAGGGAACCTTCAAAATTCACACTGAAACATGCAACCAAGGATTCCCGATGGGCATAGATAAAAGTGCAAAAGCTAAGCCATCAATAAATAATAAAAAAAAAATTAAAAATCATGAAATCATCACAGCCATCTGAAAATCTAATCATTTCATCAGTCAACATTCAGGAAGCTCTCACCAAAGTTTTGTCAGGTCCGACTTGATAGATCTGCAGATATTCAGCGGACAAGAACATGTTGATGGGCATAGATAACAGTGCAAAAGCTGAGCCATCAATAAATAATAATTTTTTTTTTAAAAATCATGAAATCATCATAGCCATCTGAAAATCTAATCATTTCATCAGTCAGCATTCAGGAAGCTCTCACCAAAGTTTGGTCAGGCCCGACTTCATAGATCTGCAGATATTCAGCGGACAAGAACATGTTGACGGACGGACGCTAGGACGGACGGACGGACGGACGTACATGGCAACGACAAGACCCCACAGCCCTATGGGCTGAGGGGTAAAAACTGTTTCCGTAATGATGGCGTCACATTGACGTCATTAAAAAAAGGGTATTTTTGTGACGATTTTTCGATTTTTTTATTTATGTGTTTCCCTCACAAAAACTGCATGATAAATTAGCAAATAATCATTTGATGTGAAATAAAATAGTTGTCCACTTATCCTCACAGAAATCAAATTGCCACCATATTGAATTTACCCGTGATGCAGGGGGTTATGCAAATGGGCTCAACATGACCCCAATATGATAAACTACAAAGTCACGGAGTGTCAGCTCGCAATTTGTTGCCGTTCCGAAGATAGAGCAGAAAAAATGCGAGGAGGCCATGAAGCCCCCTCCCCCTCCCCATCCACGACCTGGTAGGGTTAACTTTGTATTTATTGTACTATCTCATTAGAATTAGTATCTTCCAATAGTTCTGTGTCATAAGCTGGTTAAAACTGTCCTTTTAAGATTTGGTATTTTACATGAAAAAGACTCCTCACTAGGAACTCAATGTAATAGTTATCTTCCATTTAAAGAATCTCCCTTTCTGAAAAAGTAAAAAATAAATCAGCCAATAGGAAAGAATAGTATTTCACGAACTCCGGGGGGCAGATCAACATCTTCAGTTGTTAGGGAGTGTGTTTAAGCGTTTTAAGAGCTTTAATGAGAAAAAAATTGCATTTATCTGAGAATGTATAGAAAACGCTGTGTTCTCTGTTAAATAATTTACTGTAATCTATTCAGTCATCGCAAAAACAATAATTCAAAGCCGGCAACCTCGGGAGACACCATTCCTCAAGTTTCGAAGATCCAATTAAGTCTTAACTAAGGTTCACAAGAGTAAATATAATGAGAATACACAGCGCTTAATACCCTAGGACGATATACATGTATGTTCTTGAACGTAGAACACAAGTGGCGACAGGGAGGACGGTTTTGTTTAATGTCACACTCAAGGTTATTTCACTCACATGGTGACAGCCGGTTTGAATGATAGAGGAAACCGGAGTATCCGGAGAGAACCACCGCTTGTCGGCCAGTTACTGGCAAACTTTGATACATGCACCAGTGAGACTCGAACCCCTGCCGGTTCAGTGGTGTGGGGCTAGAGAACCAGCCCGCATGGCAGACAATTACGCCGCAGAAACTGAAACCGGAAGTGACGTCATCGCGCATGATGGCGCCACCTGGACCCCACAACCTGCTACTCACCGACTGCACGTGCGTGTACATCATGGCATCTTCGATCCGTGTCGGCAGCACCCCAGTCTCATTCTACACGACGAGAGAGTCAATGGGAGACCATACAAAACACATCTGGAATAAGGACGCCCCGTCTCTCTCGCCCCAAACACTCCCATGCGCACTTCCCTTTCAATTTTCTAAAAGTCAAAACTCTAAGAAAAACATAATGTATCCATCTGCTGGTGTTTGGTTGGATGAATGATACATCTTTTGCACCTATTGTTTGATTAATTTTAACATCTTGGATGATATTTGTATATAATTCCTGAAGCAACTTACCCCCCAATCTCAGTAATCTGAATTCAGCCCTATATAAAGCCCATGCGAATCTGAAACTACATTTGTTAGCCAATCAGGTGGCTAGCTTGTTGAAATTACGCCCACGGTAATTACACACGGTAGCACGTGGACTAATATATAAACATTATCGAGAAACAGTATCCAAATATGGCATCATTTCCAGACAATGTGCGTGAAGATCAAAGAGTTTACTCCCGCCGAAATCTGGCTTTGTTAGAGGGTAGAAAATATCAAAAGATTGTACCGCGCGGAGATGTTAATCTCCGTGAAGTAAACGTCAATCATTGTCAGAGAGAAAAGTCAGAAATGGTCGTGATTGGCTTATTATGGGATCTCGCAGAATATCGGCGAAAATTTCGCACCAAGTTTTCATAGCGTTACGTCTAGATGATATTCCCATGATTTACCATCTTGGTTTACCTAAATTGCTTGCCCCCAACATGTGATTCAGCTTACTCGCTATTGGGCGTGTTGCAACGGCCTGATATGGCTGTGTATAATAACAAGTCTATCTGAAACTTTTGTAGCTACGTCCAGGATTAGGTATGTGTATGTTACCTCTTAGCCCTATCTGGCCTGGGCTTTCTGGGACCTGTCCAGGCCTGAGGAGGGGCCATATCGATGCCCCTAATTATTTTTCTTATCCCTTCAGCTAGGAGGCTGAAACTTACCACACTATACCCTTGGGTCAAGCTCTACCAGAAAATGTAAAAAATAAAAATCCAAGATAGCCGCTTTGATGACGTCACAATGACGTCATTTTCAAAAACTTTTTTTGGAGGTCGATTTTTCAGTCAAATTTTTTTTATTTTTCATTTATGCAATTTTTCCACAAAAACTGCACGACAAATTAGTAAGTATTAATGTGATGTGAAATAAAATAGTTTTTGCCCACTTCTCATCGTGGAAAAGCAGAAAGTTCGACGAAAAATGACGAAAACATCATTTTTCTGGTACCCATGATCCTCTACTCGTGGGGTTATGCAAATAAACTCAAAATGACCCCAATATTATAAACTAAATAGTCACATAGTGTCAGCTCTCAATTTGTTGTCGTTCCGGAAATAGCGCAGAAAGTTTCGGTAGGGGGGCCATTCCCCCCCCCCCGCCCGCCCCCCGGCCTGGTAGGGTTGAAGTGAATCCCTAAAGGCTCCGGCTTCCCCTATTGTACAGCGTAAGCCCGACGGATAATGTCACAGTTGGTTCACAAACCATTGACCAGAAATACCCCCAACAATCCCAAAATAGGCGGCCCTTTCCATACTACTCCCGACTGCTCATGCGCAAAACGAGATGACGGGGCTAATCACCTCCCCAACGAGAACTTGAATATAATTCCATCCACGACAAATTTGAACCACGTATGGCCCAGCTATACTTCAATTCCCGCATAGCAGGCCTTGTATCGAGTGCATAGCCGCACTATGACGTCACCGGCTAAAACCACGCAACGGCCTCTATGTCATACCAGTCGCACTCTACAGCGTAAAGCCGGTCGATAAAATCCAAACGTTTTGCTCCTCAAAAATATTTCATTGTCTTTCCGGGCTTTTTTTGGCGATATTTTTGAAGCCCGTGTATTTCATGCACCTGCTATTACACACTGCACATCACAAATGTGCGCAATGCACATGCGCGATGACCCGGAAGACCTTTGACCTCCGTTCCAGCGTCGTGAGCTGCGGTCCATAGCCTTAAAATAAACCAAGTATTAAGAAGGTCACCTTTCCCTAGAATTAGTTTGTTACATGGCTCGATGGCGTTGCCCGATGTCCCATTTCCAGAAGTCCGAAATTGAAGTTAATGACCTATTCGTTTCAAACAGAATTAGTTTTATTCTATCAATAGTCGACTTGCAATAGCCATTATATCATCAGTGAATGTCATGGTTTTACTTCTGTTCTACACAGTCAGAAAAATGGTGTTAATTAACACTAAAAATTGGTGTTGACTTCAACACCAAAAAACAGTGTTGAGTTAGAGCCTACACCATATTGCCCCAACACCATTTATTGGTGTTAGTTAACACCGTTATTTGGTGTTAGTTAACACCGTTATTCGGTGTTGAGTCAGCATCCGCACTCGTCGGTCAACACTAAAAAATGGTGTTGAGCCGGTTTCAACACCATTTATTGGTGTTAGTTAACACCGTTAATTGGTGTTGAGCCAGCATCAGCACTTGTCAGTCAACACTGAAAACTGGTGTTGAGCCAGCTTCAACACCATTTATTGGTGTTAGATAACACTGTTAATTGGTGTTGACTTCAACACCAAAAAACAGTGTTGAGTTAGAGCCTACACCATATTGCCCCAACACCATTTATTGGTGTTAGTTAACACCGTTATTCGGTGTTGAGTCAGCATCCGCACTCGTCGGTCAACACTGAAAAATGGTGTTGAGCCAGCTTCAACACCATTTATTGGTGTTATTTAACACTGTTAATTGGTGTTGAACCAGCATCTGCACTTGTCAGTCAACACTGCAGAACGGTGTTGAGCCCGCTTCAACACCATTTATCAGTGTTAGTTAACGCTGTTATTTGGTGTTGTCCGCATCAAAACTGATCTATCAGCAAATGAAAAGGGTGTATCAATTGAGGTGAATGAAAAACCAAAACAAGATTGATAGAAAAAGAACATATATTATAAAACGCAATCTGTAATATTTCATTGTATGACATTATGACACTCATGTATAACTAGAGGCCATGGCCACATTTGATCTCATCGGCCTAGTGTGAACTTGCCGTCCCTTTCACATGACCAATATAAATCTCCAGTATGGACAGATAAAGAGCATTCAATGCAGTGTGAAAGTTTAGCTACTGTGCAAAGTTTCACTGTTGAGCAAGCTTACTTTCCCTTGTACAGGAAAGAACAAACCGAACACTAGTACCATAGTTTTTCCATAGAACCATGATTTTACCATGCTACATGTAGTATGGCTCTACCATGGTACCGTGCTATGACCACAGTACATGTACCATGGCTTTACAGGTTCAATGGCTTTACATGGTACATGTACTGTGACAAACTGCATACACCATGGTAAAACGATAAAATTGACCAAAAACATAGTGGTTCGTACCATGGTATTAAGTCTGGCATTGTACTGGAATAAATCTGCATTCACATCAGATGAATTGAAGAGACTGAATGCTCAAGAAACTAAAGCAGCTGAAGTGATTTATAAAGGTTTAATAAGACCTCATGCAAACATAGCATATAGCTGTCAATTTGGTTCCGTATACTAGTATGTTAACTAGGTGTAGATAGAGAAAGAAGTAGGGTTTAACGTCGTTTTCAACCTTGTTTCAGTCATATCATGACGGTGCCTACATCTACCAGAACGCGAGTGCTCACAGTTCCCATTACCCTGGACATTAATCAGTCCAGCCAGTATAGCGCCCGGTCACCCATCCAAGTATTGACCGAGCTTAACGTTGCTTAACTTTGGTGATCTGACGAGAACCGGTGTGTCCAATGCTATAAGCCGTATCATATCACATATCTACTGTTGAGTTTTTTCTGTTTCCTGATGAAATTCTTCGCCGAGTTGTTCAGTTTCTCCCTCATGTAATAATGGATATCAGATGTCGTCTTGCTGGGATGGTACTGCTGGATTACATCTGGAAAAGAAAAGGAATGAACATAAGAATTTGTAAACCTAATATGTACGAGGCAGTAAGTGGTGAAGGTTGTATTTCAGTTTTGGTCGACAAGAAGGATAAAGTCGAACAAAAACAGGAATCCATGTAGGCCTTTCACAAAAAATAAATGATTAATTCTTTATTCCTTTTGAAATATTCCAAGTTCTTTCAAATACACTACATTTTGAGTAATTTGGCTTCACTTCTTTTCAAAGAAAATATTCCAAAAGGCCCCCAAACAAATATTCTAAATGAAACCATGACACGAGTATGATTTATGAGAGTAAAACCTATACAGGCCTTGCGTTTCGACGGGTATCCGGGTATCCGATACTCGTGGAGATACCCGTTCATTCGCTTCACGGGAATCTGTTTGGATACCCGTAAAATAATGTCTGGGGAAAATGTTGTCTATCAAAAAAACCATATTCGGCTTTAATAATCGATAGTTTACCTAGAAATCATCGACCGCAGGCTTTACAAATGGCGGAAGTTCATATTTTTACGACGTCTTAAGTGGGCGACGAATTATGGCAGCTGCGTGCATTCTCTTGTACTGGGCGATTTTCGTCGTATCATCTGTAGCTACGGGCATTTACACAAACAACCGTGCATAGGAGAATGCAATTGCAGAAACTATCGTGTTATGGTCGATGTTTACAAACGGTAAACACGGAGGACACGAGAGGGTTTGATTCCAATCTGCTTGAAAATGTAGAAAGGAAAGACAATATCTGTACAGGCTTACAACGGATGTCCAGATAATGTAAAGGATGGTTTTGTCTTCATACAGAACGACGAAAACACGAAATTAACTCATTATAATCCCTGAAGTTAGTACTGTGGTGAACTTCTTAAATGTGTGTTCATTGGAATTGTTCGTAATTTTTTGACTTACATCACTCAATTTTAAGTTCATATTGTGTGTTTGTTCAATTCATCAACATATTTAAGTTATATGCTAGGTGTCATGAAGATGGTATTACTATATATGCAGCACTTAAGTATAAACATTCGTAATGAATGAAGTCGGAAGCTGAGCTGGTGACCCGTGACATTCATAGTGAGAGACAGAGCTATTTTTTAGTCCATAATGAGAATATAATCAAGGTCCATAACCTTAAAGCGAAAATTTTCAAGTGACTCCAAATTACAGCTCCAAATTAAATTAATTCAAGGAGACAATCCTTGACACAATTTCATAAAAATATCAGCTCAGTGAATCGAATGGCTACACAGCGGTGGGGAACAACATGATGTGAGAATCAATTATCCTATTAACAACAGTAAACATGAAAAGAGTACATAAATGTTTATTCCACTTTAATCTCCACACTTCAATTTTTCGTCACTTCAGTGGATACTGGTAGATACCCGTAAACTGAAATTGCGGGTATCCGTTTGGATACCCGTGAATTTTGACGAAAAGCAAGGCCTGCTATAGTTACTTCCCTTTGTATTGGAAGAGTTGAAAACTAGAGATTTACATTACTTTAACACTATCACGGCCATGATACGACAAGGGAGGTGATCTACTCAATATACATTTTGAGTTACTTCCTCTTGTGTGGGAACCCTTGGCCTCGGCAAATATTGTTTTTCTCTAGAACATAAAATATATTTACCTCATTGGGATCATATAATTGTATAATATTGTATGATTGTGCTATTGATCTGTAAACAATAAATATATCTGATCTGAAAGATATGGAAAACTTGACATATATTCACATTTTCTGGATCATGGAATATAACACATTAACACTTCACCAATGAAAATATAATTGCCACATAAAGAAGTGTTTATTGGACACTGCAGCCTTATGTACATACCTGTTTCTGCCAATTTCTTTCTTTGAGAATCGACAAGATGTCCCTTTCAGCCCTCTTCTCGCTAGTTACTTTGCTTTTCTTGTTTGTCTTTCTTGGACTTTCATTCTAAATATACAAAATGAATTCATTAAAGATAACAGTGAGGAGTTAATAATCTAGCATACGTAATGCATATCTGCATTCTGTGTTTTTTTAATTATGGAAAATAACTGTCACAATAATTTTTTTTAAATGCTCATTTATTGCGACAGAATACTTGATATAATAGAACAAAATGTATGCTAGAAACAATCAGTTATAGCCATATCACACATTGTTACAATTCAGGAGCCGCAGAGCACATTTGAAAGTGAGGGGCCTGAACTCTATACCGGTCAAGTTAAATGTTGGACTGCTCCCCCACCCACCACCAGCTCCGCAGCCCCTGAAATACAAGGAGAAAATCAAACATACAGACAGTTATCCAGTTCCGCAATCAAAATTCTTCTGAGGTGTGTTGTGGCGAATACACATCCATTGAAGGAAAGTTCCATATCCTTAACTTAACTTGAGCTGATTTTTCACTTGAGCACTATAGAATTACCTCATCTTCGGAACTGGAGGATTGTCTCGTGGATATCGTTCGTTTGCCTCTCTGTTCTCTTCCCAGCCTACCAAGGGATTTCCTAATGTCGGATATATTCTCTCCATCCAGAAGTCTGTCCAGTATGGACTTCAGCTCGGGACGCTTGTCTGAAATAGTGAAATATCACATAACTTAATGTTAACAACATTAATGTTATCCCCCTCTTATTCATGCTATGAATCAAATTGTTTACAGGAGCCATGGAGCACATTTGAAAAGGGGAACGGGGACTGAATTCTATACCAGCCATGTTAAATGTCGAACCGGAGCTATCTAAGATAGGACTTATAACACTGCGGCCCCAAAAAGTGGAGGGGCCAGCACCCCCCCCCCCTCCCACCCATTACATTTTCCTGTTGCTCAGCATTAAAGCAAGGTGGCCATTCTACAAATATATGATAAACAACAACAACAAATATATGGTAAACAAAAATGAGATATCGAGTGATACATTTAACATAAATAACACTCGGAATAATTACATAATTTTATTTATTACAGTACTCACCACTGAATCTCAAAACTTTGGCTGGAACAACTATTGTATTGCGCTGTGCTCAGTTGCTAGCTTGCATGTCATGGTGGCATAGTTCAGTCAACTTATTCGTGGACGGTTATCGAGATACTTGATGTCGAACCAGTGTCTTTTTCGGAGGCGGTTGGACTTTTCAGCTTTTTAAAATTGATAATTACAAGGTGAAAAAACGAAGCAAGCCAGGACTTCATTGTTGAATGACTTCATGGGGGCTTTGAGACGTCTCTGTTGTTGTTGTTGGTGTTGTTGTTAATCTTGGACCCTTCAAACTTTGACTCGACGCCGTGCTCCTCAACGGGAGACTCGAGCAACGAGTGTCAACAATTTGCCGAGTTAGGAGCCCTAAATTAATGCTAGAATCTCACTCCGCGAACAATAATCCCCCATTCTGTCGTTCGACAGAGAACTGCATGGAGTAGCTTGTCCCATTACACTTCGCAGACCTTCCGCCATGATTGTTGTAGGAGAAGCCTCGTTTTCGATCTCACTCTTGACGGAATCGACCAGCCATTCGGAAAAAACGGAAATCAACGAAGTATAGAAACAAATCGGGAGAAGTCACGTGGTACATTTTGGGTGAGTTCCAGCCGACGGCATATGGGAATACAGGATTAGATCCAGATATTTTAACCAGAGTCCTTATTTGAAATAACACTGCCCGTATTTGAAAAAATGCAATTTCAAATATGTCTTGCAAGAAGTCAGAAAGTCCATAATTTGCCATACATATGATGAAAAATTTGTACATTGGGATTTTTTGGGTGTATTCTTGCAACAGTTAATGTCAGTTTACATTTCACTTCACTTTTTGGCTGTTTCAAGTATTTATTCTGAAATAAAATCATTTGATTTTATGCAAAAATCAGTCATTTGATTTCATACCAGTGTCCTTTTTAAGGACGCTGTGGGACCCTAGATCTAAGCCTGCAATATGATACATATGTCCTGTAAGTTTGGAATTAATTGACCTGTTGTTATAGTTATGTGAATTTTGTACTCTGTCAGACGCTTGTACACATAAAGAATTATCTTATCTTATCTTATGGGACGTCACCTGCGGGAGATTTGACGGTCGCGAAAATAACATTGAAGTCAATGGGAATTATTTTTAAAACGTAGTTTTGCAGTTTGATTCTGGTAGATAATATTTCAGAACTGCATTAGCTTTCGAGCAACTTGTATAATTTTCACTCATATGGAACAGACGCTGTCAACGAAAAACTAGCATGCTCCATGCAAATCTCACGACGTCAAACGACCGGAACTCACCCAGCAGGTCATGTGATCGACACATGAGAAAGAGGCGAATAGCCTGACTGATCACCGCAGATAAACACAAAATAAAATAGATACTCCCGGCGACGTAATGTCAGACTGACTAGTGTACGTGTTGTTGTTGTCTGACAAGTCGAAATCCGACGAAGGATTTATTCGGCAACTTGAACTACTGAACTGACAAATACTTTTGATAAAAATACTCTTGTATTAAAGTTGAGAATTCCGTATTCGCTTGAGTCAAATTTTAAGGAAAAATCGTATAAAGCTTTGAAGCACATGTTGACTGTCAGCTATCCGCACATTTCCCTTTTCTATTCGCCAGGCAGCTAGTTTTGCCGAATATATGCATATTTTAGGGATATTCAAAACTATATTTTATTCATCAGCACAGTGGCTAGTAAGATTTTCATCACTTTTCTCCCTGACAGCTACACAAATCTTTGTCTTTCAAAACGCAATTTTGTCATGCGGTACTGAACCGTATGCACAGCATGCTAAGTCGGCAGCCAGTCTATTCGTGAGACGTCTTCTCATCGAAGCAAGGCCAACGCCGTAGCTCTGCAGGGTCAAAGTTTGCGGAGCTGAACTTCCTATTTCTGGGAACTACGGGGAGACTCTATCCTTGTTTATAATCCCCATAATTAATGCAGGGATCACAATTAAACATGTTATAAGCCTCACTGATTCCAGCCAGGAAAATAAGAATGTCTTTTGTTCTAGGCCAAGCGTTCATCAGAGTACCGAATATATAACTGTTCAGAGGTCAACATTTCTCTCCTGCCTCACACCATGCTATTGGCATGCTTATACAAATTACAATCAGTACATTTGGTAGACATCATTTGTTTACCTTTACCGGTTTCTAAGCCATTCTGTCAGCCATTCAACTTTATTCACAGGCATATAACTTTGCATCCATTCATTTATTTGTCGTAAATTGAAATCCTCCCAATTGTATTTTTTCGTCACTAACAACATTACGCCAAAAAATCGGGGAAATAATATTTTGGTTAACTATGGTATATTGTACCATGCTATTACTATTGTTCAAAGTGGTTAACCATGGTATATTGAACCATGGTTCATCTGTACCATGGTATTACGATAGTTGAACAGAGTAACCATGGTACATTGAACCATGGTACATCTGTACCATGGTATTACCATGGTAGTACCATGCAAACCATGTAAACCATATGTACCATGTTATTACCATGACAACCATGGTATTACCGTGGTTACCATGGTTCAATCTGTTGTAAACCATGGTATTTTTTATAAGGGCTGGCAATTAAAATTGCATTTTTCTTAACTTGAAATTTGAAATTTTGAAATTGAAGTAAATTCAAAAAATATCAATTTGTAGTTGGTAACATTCTTATTGGCGTAAACCAAAACGGCGAGCCTGCCGGGTTTCACATAACCCTTGTTTTGTTTTTTCAATGTTGGAATTTTAACACCATTCTCTTAACACCGTTTTGGCGTTAAACTGGTGTCGAAACACATCCTTTTCTTAACACTGTTTTTTGGTGTTGAACTGATCTAACACCAATTTTCAGTGTTAGATTTTCAACACCATTCTTTCAACACCGTTTTTTGGTGTTGAACTGGTCTCGACACCATTTTTCAGTGTTGGATTGGGTCAACACCATTTTCTCAACACCGTTTTTTGGTGTTGAACTGGCCTCAACACCACATTTTGGTGTTGGATTATGTCAACACCATTTCTCAACACCACTTATTGGTGTTGAACTGGCCTCAACACTAAAAAATGGTGTTGGGCCAACACCGTTTTTCTGGCTGTGTAGCTTGCTACACTCAAAAGAACACAAAATATTTATCATTTCAACAACCGCGCAGATATATTCACAGTAGAATGCCCAGGAGCAGAAACGGAAATAGAATATGCGAAATGAATTTTACACATGAGCAGTGTGACTAACGCCACAGGACCTACGAAGTAGGGTAGGCATTAGGACTGCGATGCGCACTGAACTCTTGGAACCCCCCCCCCCATCCAAGTTGAAATCCTGCCAAGCCCAAGTCAGACTCACCAGTGATTTTCATCAAAAATCTCATCAAAAGTAGGTCAGCTCATAACTTGCTGGTAACAGTCCCCTAATGCACCTTCATGCCAAAAATCAAGGTTCTAATGTCAACGGTTCTCCATATTTTTGCTGACGAAAGGATTCGGATTGACTGACTGACTGACTGACTACTGACTGACTCACTCACTCACTCATTACCGGACAATTTGCAAGTGAGAGCCTACTTCGTAGGAACAGGCGAATTCGCGTAAGCTCTGAGAATAAAGGGGGCGCGACCTTCACCGACGCAGGGTACCGCCAAGGTAAAATATAGATAAAACTCTTCTTTGGAGAAAAAACTGATCCCGGTGTTCCTAAACCAGCTGCCAAGTGTCACCTGGTCAGGATGACGGACTTCATCCTCCCCTTAAACAGAGCAATCGATGTATGCCAGCAAACTTCCGTAACTGGTGACGTACGTGGTACGGCTAGCACTAACCGAAATTACAATAGAAAGAAACACCCAAGATTCGTTACAAATGAGAAAACATTCAAAATATGGAAAGGTCGGAAATCTACTAGCCGTGCACAGCGCGGCGGTGTCGTTTGCCTAAACTCGATCAGTTTAGTTCAGCTTTGAAACTGATGGCGCATGCCATTCATTAAGAACGATTCGCGCCTGTGGATAATCGCTATATAAATGACGCAGTGAAGGATAAAAATCCACCTTCGCTGGATTTGAAGAAAACTACAGATAGCCCGACGTCACAAAGCATTATTCGAGAAACTTATAAAGCAGGGCCATACCACTCAATGTCTCTCTAATTTGGCGATACATATTGCATGCTGATAGCAAAATACGAGCGTAGCGTGCAAGATCTATGGCGTTACGTTTCGTAACTTGTGTCTAATTCCGCTTAACCCGGGTTAAGTACGTATGAGCCCATGTACTTCAAGATCCTCTGGTGCTCATATGAACAACCACGATCAAAGCGTGACTGAGATCCATAATCAAAGCGTGACTGAGATACATCATTCTCCAGATGACGACTTTACAACGAATATCATATGGATTAAGAATACTGAGCAGCGATACGGATTTGATATTTTTTGAACATCATTGAAAATTGTTGACCGCTTTTCTCTTGCAGGAAAGTAGCCTTTGTTTATGTATGGTATGATTATCTTCTTGAATTTGGTGCTAATGCTGTTATATGAAATATGGTCTTTCGATTATGGGCGCAGATATTCTTTAATGGTCGACGGCTGAATTTTGAATGACGGACCAGACGCTTGTAAGGTATTGAGTATGCTTGTAAAATGATAGATAACTTGTTAGTTGAAATTTGTCCAGGATATTGTTGCTAATGTAAACAATATTGTGTGGTCAGTCCTGTGGAGCATATGTACTATAAAATGTTTGGTCGTGCCTGACCAACTTTCCAAATAACCATCTCTTTCATGGTCAATCAAGCATGTCTGTGCCATAAAACGGTTGCTCGCTTTGACCGAATATATCCTTCCAGTACCGACTTTGATAGCTCAAAGACGTGGCACAGTGGACGTGGCATTTGGTCGGGTTGCATTGAATTTAATACGAAGGTCAAGAAAGGGATTTAATTCAGTAAGATTGCGTTTTACCAAAAAGATCGATAAATGATGCTAATTGGTAGAAAAAGAAGGTTTAAAGAAATTTGATCTCGTCGCTCCATTACCGGCCTTTCGGCTTAAAGATTACATTTTCGACATAATGATATTTGGCCATTTTTTTCATCTCGTCCGTGTATCCTTCTCGAATAATAATCAACTTAAGAATACCGGTACATCTATATTGGAGAACGGTTTAAAGTGTGACACCTTCTGTCATATAGGTACTGCACTGTTTCGCCACAATATTCTATTAAAATCATAAAGAAGTATAAGTTTGCTTAAGAGCACGAGTCATATTAAGTAAGTTTACGATGGGGATAATTTTTTCTCTTGAGATGTTCTGACCTTTTGCTCAGTAAATACCGACATTTTCTATCGTCAGAATGACGTTAAGCTAAGCGCCGCTCGACTAATTCGACAACTACGTAAATCTCCCTGTGTGACCAACCAGGCTCCTCGCTGCTCGTATCGGTTGACATTGTCACTCAAAGTGGGTCACCAACTGCGTTAAATACCCACTCGGGAAATACTTCGCGACATTTTGACATCCATTAACTTGTACAAGTGGAGAAGTGTATCTAATTGTAATTCTTTTCCACTGGAAAGTGAAACTCCCAAAATTCTTTGCTGGAGCTATTCTCAGCTGGAGAAATAAAACAGTTGGAAAATAAATTATGAACAACCTGACGAATC
This sequence comes from Hanleya hanleyi, assembly GCA_036873755.1. Taxonomy (NCBI): domain Eukaryota; kingdom Metazoa; phylum Mollusca; class Polyplacophora; order Lepidopleurida; family Hanleyidae; genus Hanleya; species Hanleya hanleyi. Next base: position 109,713 of record JAVTVY010038272.1, on the reverse strand, counting down.
AGACATTCACTATATCCGCGAAAGCTCGTGACTATTAAACTTGGTCAGTCTCAAAGGTGCCACGGTGACCCTTTGTTGTTCATTTGAGGTGTATATCTTCCGTCATTCTCGCTCTCCTATAGATCGAGGCACGCATTCACGATACCTCTGGTTGATTTACCACACCGAGTCTTTATTTGATACATCATTCAGAAATATAGGTCACGTCTCTCGAACCTCGTGATCATCAATAGGACCAATCAAAAACCATTATCTTACTGTAATTATGGGATAACACGCAGAGCGCTTGCATGTTCGCGGCACCGTTTGTTATACTACGAAGCTACACTTAAAGCCAGCCTTTGTAAACTTATAATTACAACACATATAAGGGAAGTGGGAAGAGGTGCCGACTTACTGACTGCGTCACATGACTTCACAGAATAGTCTTCTGGTAAACCTATTCTAAAGCACATACCAAGAATCTAACGATTCGTGATATGTGTTGTATCTCAGGTACGCTTTTATTGTACCTGTTCATGTGGCAACAATAACTTTGTAAAAGTGAAAAAAAAATAAAATAAAATAGAAAATATAGTATAACAGAAGACACTGGAATACACTGATGTTGAATCATTTATTTACATTGTGGAATACAAGGTAAAACCAGGGCTGTTAAGGTCGGATACACAAATGATCTCTCGTAAGAAATTCAGAAAGGAAATTGCTGTAAAGGTAGGCATATTGCACGACATTAACATAATTTACATACTGGAGTATGAGTCAGAACGCATGTGGATTTGACGGCGAGAAAAAAAAATAACTAACAAACAAACAAACAGACACACACACACACACACACACAAAGAGTATAGAGAACCTGCTCTAACATGGTGGTGGTGTTGGGACGGGATTCTGAACTGGAATACGATTCTTGGATACGCCATCGTGTTCAGTGCAGCACAATACAGATGTAAGCTGTGGCAGACAAACATTTCACTTGTGACAGAACAGATATACGGACATTTCAGGCCGGCTAGTATAGCTCGCCCCAGCTATTATCTTCCCCAAACAGATAAAGCTGCCCATCTCCCTCTCCTTGCATCAGCCCGTCTTCCACCATTGTCCCAGCCCCCTCTTCCCCGGGCCCGCACAGTCTTCCACCATTGCCCCTGCCCCCCCCCCCCCTGCCAGAAGAGAACCTGTTACCTATTCGCCCCCTAGCGGTGCATCGTAGAGCTAACGGTGCCAGCTTGAAGGCCGTAAACCAACTGCATGGATGTTTACCAGCCCATTTACTTATTCAGATTCCAGTTACCTATTCGCCCCCTATTTGGGGATCGCGGAACTAACAGTATTGTTCCGCAGTATATGTGTACCAAGTTTGGCGGCTCTAAACCACTTGCAAGGGTGTCTACGGACGCTATCTTTGACAGATAAACATACGGACATTGCTGTTTAACTTAACAGTGATGTTTCCTTGTAAGTCTCCTGTAGTTGAGTTCTCATTTATAGAAATATTTTTTATTTAGGTTTTGAATAATATCAATCCCGAATATTAGATTCATTTTCATCTGCTTTACAAATATCCGTTGGACAACTCTCGCTAAACGAGAGCTGTTCCATCAGCTGTCAACCACCAGCTCAACAAAGTTAAAGATTCCTCTGCTGCAATATGGTCTGGCGGCCGTTTTTCTCAATGAAATTGATTTCTGTACGTCAAAATTTCTTAAACTTATGTATATGTTTTTTAACTAGGGATCTTCCGATAATATCTGAAAATCTGTACTGCAGTGACTGGCGGAAACAGCCAGCTGTAGCGCAGCGCTACCAAACGCAATCAGAAAACACCACCCCCCGCCACATGCTCCTTGACAGTGCACACCATTCCACCCTGAATCTTAAAATCTAACTATCATTAACATATGTGGCATGTGCAAGTGGCAATACGTTCCATGTGTGATAATATGCCTCTTTCCTCGCGTGTAATTATTTCCGGTGTGAGATTCGTCGTTTGTATTCGGTTATGCCAAAAGGAACTAGAACTCGTGGACTTCGAAAACCCCATCGTATTTTGTAATTGGTATGTAATAGATCTGGGCTTTGTTCCTCATACTTATGCCAAAATAATACCCTGTCATCATTGGACATGCTCTCGGAGTGGCAGACTAAATGGTCTGGTTTGTATTTCAGTCACCATTGAAGTGTCTGCAACAATGCTGATTGCTTGATTTATAGGTACTGTATCAATAGTTGATACCCCTTTACCCAGAGTTTGTTCGAGTCACTCTCCTGGTCGTTCCTGCCATCTTGGTCGAAGTTTGTCATCGCAAAAGTAACAGCTCTAATAGGCTGTTCCATTAAGTCATCATAACCCGCGAATTTGGAGAGGAATGACACGGCGCTTAGGATAATAGATTTGCATAGAATTTCCCGTCAAATAGAACACGGTGGAATACAGATTGGTGGCAACTTGTAAAATCGGATGTGAAGCATTATCTAAAAAAAAAAAATCTGTTTCTCAATGTCTTTTCAGACGGGAGAAAATCATGGAGGGGCATCGTCCGCAGAAACACATGGTCAGGAAATTGAAAATATCCTCAGAAACCAACATGTTCTGATTAGTCCACTTTGGTATAGAGTCGATAATTATGTACTAATCTCGCATTTATTCTTTCGACTCGCACACCACAGAAAGCTAAGGAATATTGGGGGAAAATGCAATTTAAACTGAACTGATTACCGTAGCTGTTCGTATTTTGACGACTTTTTTTAAGCTGGCAAGGTGAGCTGGTCATTTTCTGAGGTATAATTTGTTTATGGGGGAAAAGCGCGAATTTGAAATATTCATGGCTCCAGTAATTTGCTTGTAAAAAATGTTGCGAATGGATCAAGGACGGAATGAAGGAACATAGGGGGGTGTCAGAGCGATTGTCAGGACAGTACAGAAAAATTGATAATCAAGCTACATTTTCTGCGCAACCGCATGGCATTTAACCAGCATTACTCTGAATATTTTCGGTAAATTTCTTGATCACCAAGTGATAACTGTAACAAAAATCAAAATATGTCTGTTTCCGGAAACAGGCTAGACAAAATTTGAGTAGGTAGGGCCAAAAAATCATTTTGTTTGGGAAATAAATTTTATTGTGATGTCCAATGCCCCTGTCACATGTGCAATGTTGCTCAAGTTTATTCATGATTATCCCTCTATTCGGCACAGTTAAATTTCTTTAGGCAGAGAAACGTGCCCAAATTAGCGAAAATATTCAAATTCCACGAATTCTGGCAAAATAGGTATAGGCTTTTGAATCAAATATCAGACTTACTGATTGAGGAATCAACATAACTGAACATTGATTACCAATGGAAATTTTTTTTTTTTTTTTTTTTTTTTAGCACAACGTTTAACCCCTCTGATTTGAGCTGTTTGAGACAAGAAACGAGAAGAGACCTTTGAACACGCGATTTGTCGAAGAACGAAAAATTTGACTTCACAAATATTTGATAAATAAGTTTGCTTGTATCTTCGGGGTTTATTTCAACGCATTATTTCAATGTATTCATAATAAAACAAAATCGGCAAACTGAGATTTTCTAGCAGAGAAATGATATAGATTTTGACTGTCAGTTAACGTTGCCGACTTCGTTCAAGGAAAAATATCAGTTCACTTGCCCGTGTCCGCCGACGCAATTCGGCTTGTGCCATTTCAAGCCAACAACTCCGTATCTTTCTTCCAAAGTTGACGGAGAATATGTTTAAAATTGCCCTAGTAATAGTTATCAGGTCAACTAAAGCGTAAACGTCGGTAAACCTTTCCATTCCCTGATCTGGAAGTGTGCTTTATTCGCCTGTTTATTCGAGCCCGTTTATTCCTCATCGCCATGCGACCTGCCATGCTGCCACACCATGCTGGAAGAACATCACACTTTACGGTTGTCGCAAAACCAGACACTCTCCTACTCAAGAGATCCGAGTATAGCTAACACATTGATTACCATCGTCACCTCCGTGCAGAGATCGATCGCTTCACAAATACCCGGGGTATATCTATACAACACGAACATCCGGGTGATTTCGTCAATCTCTTAACGTACAAGGACAAATTCATCCACGTTCCGTGTAAAAATTACCCTACCAATTTCGAGCATTTCTACGCAAAAAAACGTATTAATTCTCATCTGCCATCGCCCAAAAACTATACAGACTCACAACATTACAATTGTGACCAACTAGGCAAGTTTCAGTGGCTAAATCTTCCTAGTTTTTCTGCTCTTGATGTACAAAGTTTTTTACAGCTCAATGGCTGCCCCCATGGCCAAGGACGATTCCAATAACCCCCTCCTCCTCCGGAGGATGGGGTTAAAAAGCTGGTAAGCGAACGTTCGTAAAGTTAGACCGCGGTTCGCAGTTCGCAGTTCGTTATTCGCGGGGACCAGTCATTCAGCGACTCATAGCAGCGCCCCCTGGCGTCAGATTTGGGATATGAATATGCAAAGATATAGAGCCTGAAATTCTTTCTTGCTATGCAGAGATTGGAGTTCAAAGTACTCATAATAAAAAAAATACAGATTTCCATATCTGAAGAAATAATTGCTAGTCCCCTCGAATAACAAACTGCGAACTGCGAACCGCGGTCTAACTTTATGAACGTGTAAGCGATCTCTTGTGGGTAAAACGTTCATGTTCTGATGAAGCTAGGTAGATTCTTGATATTGTGATAACTGTTAACTGTGCGCTTGTGCTGAGCCGAAGAAAGTAACAAACACAGGATATGTACCAGTGTGTCAGAGAATTTCATACTGGTATCTTGTAAATTCTCGAAGAATTGCTTCAAATTAGGTAGCTTTCCAAAAAAAATACAGATTTCCATATCTGAAGAAATAATTGCTGGTCCCCTCGAATAACAAACTGCGAACTGCGAACCGCGGTCTAACTTTATGAACGTGTAAGCGATCTCTTGTGGGTAAAACGTTCATGTTCTGATGAAGCTAGGTAGATTCTTGATATTGTGATAACTGTTAACTGTGCGCTTGTGCTGAGCCGAAGAAGGTAACAAACACGGGATATGTACCACCGTGTCAGAGAATTTCATACTGGTATCTTGTAAATTCTCGAAGAATTGCTTCAAATTAGGTAGCTTTCCAATTGTAGACCATCAGGGTTGGCCTTCATAAGGCAGTCCTCTTCCAAACTGAGAATTTCCTTGACAAAGGTCATGATCGAATACTCCATAAAACTGTTCCGCTATAAAAAAGAAGGACAAAAAAACGTGTTATGCTTTGACATTTTGAACAGCAAAGTTGGCATTCCCATACTGCGCAGATTATCAAATCCTAACTTATGCTGGTCCTTCAGGCGCTGAGGGCGACATAGCGGGTATAAGTACAAGACGTCTCATACATAAAATGAGCAAAAGGAAGGAGCAGTGACGTCATTACACCGCCATCGCGCCTTCTTTTCGCTGCCAACGCACCGCCTGCATGTCGCCTATGGTTGGCGGTAGGGGACAGAATTCGGTTTCAATGCTTAGGATTAAACCGATTTTGACCTCGATCTAAGTCCACCGGTCAAATTATTGCTTCAAATCCTCGGACTTAATGGTTGTAAACCGCGGAATAAATCGATATAGACCTAAGATTAAATCCCTGAGTTAATTTGTGGAAATAAACTTTATTTAATCCGCTGTCTTGATCCTTCTAATCCGAGGTATTAAACCTTCAAGTCCTAGGCTTCAGTCCACCAATCAAAATCGAGTTTCTATTCCAATGTTTTCTTCATCCAATTAAACCTCGGACTAGAAACTCGGTTTTGTTTTGTGGACTAAAGCCTAGGACTTGAACGTTCCATACGTCGGACTGAACTCGGGGAGAGGATATAATCTCACATTTGGCCGGGGCGATAACTCTTGCATCCACCAGGTGGCGTTATTGTGGAGGTGATGTGGAGGTCAAGGTCACTATAGTTCCGGCAAAGGTGTGCGCCGTCTCAATAATTTGCATATTGGGGAGGGTCATGTGGAGGTCACGTGACTTTTGACCTCGAATTCCTCCGCGGTGATGCGGTCTGGTGGTGATGCGGTCTGCTTCCGCGGACAGAAAGTAGTCCCACGGGGAAAAAATGCATGGAATGCATGTATGGACCCTGGAATGTACATGTACTGACATTCAACATCCGGGCACTTTCAACATCCGGGACCTTTTGGATGACGTCGCGCGTGACCTTGGAGCGGGGTTTCCCAGTGGGGTTCCCCACTGGGCGTTTCCCCCGGGCCTGGCCGCACGCAGCGCGCGGGTTATCCAGCCGCGCGCGGGTTTTCCCCGGCCGCACCCATGAATAATAAATAATAAATGTTTGGAGTATGATATGTGTCTTCGCTGTATATGGTTCTAATCAAAACATGCACGGACACATGTCAACTGTTTCTGCCCCAATTTTAATGATTCCGTTTTTTACAGAACAATCCAGCCACGGGAAATGGCCTGATCTGATAGCCGGTTATAGCAAGTTTTATGTTCTGTGGCAGAGTATATTTCTCTGAGTGCGCGCTTTTTGAGCAGTTCACCGTACTCACGTTTTGCAGTCTCGAAAAAGGCTGCCGTTTCCATACTACTTCCAACTGCGCAGGCGCAAAACGAGATGACGGGGCTAATCACCTCCCCAACGAGAACTTCAATATAATACCTTCCACGACAAATCTGAACCACGTATGGCCCACCTATACTTCAATTTCCGCATAGCAGGCCTTGTGTCGAGTGCATAGGTGCACTATGACCTCACCGACTAAAATCACGCAACGGCCTCGATACCATACCAGTCGCACTCCACAGCGTAAAGCCGGTCGATAGAATCCAAACGTTTTGCTCATCAAAAATATTTCATTGTCTTCCCGGATTTTTTGCGAGCTATTTGAAGTCCGTGTATTTCATGCACCGGCTATCACACACTGCACCTCACAAATGCGCGATGACCCGGAAGTCATTTGACCATCCCGTGACCTCCGGTTCCAGCGGTCGTGAGCTTCGGCCCATAGCCTCAAAATATACCAAATATTAGGAAGGTCACCTTTCACTATAATTATTTTGTTATATGGCTCGTTGCCCTTGCCCAAAGTTCTCTTCCCAAAAGTCCGAAATTGAAGTTAATGACCCATTCTCTTCAAACAGAATTAGTTCGATTCTGTCAATTGCCGAATTGCAATAGCCTTTATATCATCAGAGAATGTAATGGTTTGGCTTCTGTTCTATCTTACTACACTCATACGAACACAAAATATTATCATTTCAACCACCACACAGATATATTCACAGTAGAATGCCCAGGAGGAAAAACGGAAATAGAATATGCAAAATGAATTTCACATAGGCGAATTCGCGTAAGCTCTGAGAATAAAGGGGGCGACCTTCACCGACGCCGGGCGCCGCCAAGGTAAAATAGAGATAAATCTCTTCTTCGGAGAAAACACTGATCCCGGTGTTCGTAACCAGCTGAGACATGTCACCTGCCTGGTCAGGATGACGGACTCCATCCTCCCCTTAAACAGAGCAATCGATGTATGCCAGCAAACTTCCGTAATTGGTGACGAACGTGGTACACCTGGCACTAACCGAAATTACAATAGAAAGAAACACCCAAGATTCGTTACATATGAGAAAACATTTAAAATATTGAGAGGTCGTAAATCTACTATCCGTGCACAGCGCGGCAGTGCCGTTTGCCTAGACTCGATCAGTTCAGTTCAGTTTTGAAATTGATGGCGCATGCAATTCATTAAGAACTATTCGCGCCTGTGGATAATCGCGTCATTTGACGCAGGGAAGGATATAAATCCACCTTCGCTGGATTTGAAGGAAACTCAGATAGCCCTACCGGCATCTCATATTTAGACCTATATCTCTATAAAAATGAAGCGGGCCTTCTCTCTCGTCGACTTTATGACTAAAGAGATGATTACAATTTCGACATCGTAAACTATAACTTTCTGAAGAGTAATATTCCGGTGAATATGGCGTATACATATCTCGCCTAGTAGCATTTGCTAGATCCAGTGTTAAATGTGACGATAATAATAAACGTTACAAAGCATTATTGGAGAAACTTATAAAACAGGGCTATACCACCGAGCGCCGCCACTCAAAGTCTCTCAAATTAGGCGATACATATTGCATGCTGATAGCAAAATACGAGCGTAGCGTCCAAGATCTATGGCGTTTAATACGTTTCGAAACTTGTGTCTAATTTCGCTTAACCCGGGGTTAGGGGCCGTATGAACCCATGTACTTCAAGATCCTCATGGTGCTCATATGAACAACCACAATCAAAGCGTGACTGATATGCATCATTCTCCAGATGACGACTTTACAACGAATATCATATGGATTAAGAATACTGATCAGCGATACGAATTTGATATTTTTGGAACATAATGATGTCTTGCCGCCATCATTGAAAACTGTTGATCGCTTCTCTCTTGCAGGAAACTAGCCTATGTTTATGTATAGTATAATTATCTTTTTGAACTGGGTGCTAATGCTGTTATATGGAATACGGAAAAGGTTTTTATATAGTGGACGCAGATATTCTTTAATGAACGACGGATGAATTATGAATGACGGACCAGACGCTTGTAAGGTATTGCGTTTGCTTGTAAAATGATAGATAACTTGTTAGTTGAAATTTGTCCAGGATATTGTTGCTAATGTAAACAATATTGTATGGTCAGTCATGTAGAGCGTATGTACCATAAAATGTTTGGTCGTGACTGACCAACTTTCTAAATGACCATCTCTTTCATGGTCAATCAAAACGGTTGGTCGCTTTGACCGAATATAACCTTCCGACACCGACATTGATAGCTCAATCAGTGGACGTGGCATTTGGTCGGGTTGCGTTGAATTTAATACGAAGGTGAAGAAAGGCATTTAATTCAGTAAGATTGCGTTTTACCAGAAAGATCGATAAATGATGCTAACTGGTAGAAAAAGAAGGTTCAACGAAATTTGATTTCGTCGCTCCATTACCGGCCTTTCGGCTTAAAGATTACATTTTCGACATAATGATATTTGGCCTTTTTTCATCTCGTCCGTGTAGCCTTCTCGAATAGATCTATTTAATCAACTTAAGACATCTTTTTTGGATTTAGGCTTACAACGTGAAACCTTCTGTCGTATAGGTACTGCACTGTTTCGCCACAATATTCTATTAATATCACAAAGAAGTAAGTTTGCTTAAGAGCACGAGTCATATTGAGTAAGTTTACGACGGGGATAATTTTTTCTCTTGGGAAGTTCTGACCTTTTGCTCAGTAAATACCGACATTTTCTATCGTCAGAATGACGTTAAGCTAAGCGCCGCTCGACTAATTCGACAACTACGTAAATCTCCCTGTGTGACTAACCAGGCTCCTCCGTCCCCGCTGCTCGTATCGGTTGACATTGTCACTCAAAGTGGGTCACCAACTGCGTACCCACTCGGGAAATACCTCGCGACATTTTGACATCCATTAACTTGTACAAGTGAAGAAGTATATCTAATTGTAATTCTTTTCCACTGAAAAGTGAAACTCCCAAAATTCTTTGCTGGAGCTTTTCTCAACTAGAGAAATGAACTAAAACAGTTGGAAAATAAATTATGAACAACCGCGGTCTGCAAACTGTGGAAAGTAGATCTGATAAGAATTTGGCCATGACCATTTAAATGATTGTAAGATAATCACCACTTGATTCCAAAACAAGGAAATGAAAGCAAACCTTAACAAATATCAAACTTTATCTGTTATCACGAAACCCGTGGCGAATATCCCTTTGTTTTTTACGTTGACGGCGTACAGATTCAGTGTGAAGAAACGTCAAACTGCTTGGTTTAAATACTGACAGGTTATTAAGTTTCAGTCGTTTACCGGAAAGCGCCTCAAAAGCCTATTGAGATGTGAAAACAAAACTAGCCATACACCAATCTTTTATATTGTAAAATTTTTATTTTTGTCCACTAGTGTGGCATTTTTGTAATGTGAAACACTCTAGAAAAAAGGAGAAAATCCAAGAGCGGAGAAATAAAAAACGGAGAAAATTCAACTGATTTCAAAAGTGGGTATACTGAATTATTGAAAATGGTCAATTTGTCAACAATCCATTTACGGAGACTACGATATATGGCTACAGAGGTGTTCAAAGGTCTTCATAATTTGGGACCGACTATTTTATCTGAAATTGATACTCCTATGTGCTCATCGGATAATTTTAGATATGTTAATCGATTTATCTTACCTAAAGTCAAGACAACCATTTACATGTACGGATTACGTTCATTAGAAGATGAGAAAATATCAATTTTTTAAGCGCATGATTTCAAACTAGAATGGAGGGCAGTGTACATGCTCCTCTTGTAAATATCGTTTTATATGGTAATTCCAAACTCACTCTAGTGGCCACAATTTATAGACATCTTGTAAATCATATATCCGTGTATATTTCTGTATTTTTAGTTATTTTATTGTATGTGTATATATGTGTATATCTGTTGTCTTCAGTCGACATATAGCTCTATGGAGCTAGTGTTAAACTGCTCTCGACTTTAAATAAAGCTTGTCTGTGTCTGTGCCACATACACGAGCTCGGTCACGTCTTTGAAAACGTAAAATTGACAATGACGGCCTTTTTTGACAGCCAAATTGTCATTAGGTTTTTGAGAATATTAACAACTGACGTAACAACCTTGTTTCTATCGGATCCGGAATTTTCTGGACAAGTTAACTGGAAGAGTCAGGCCATTGTGCACGGATCTATAATCAGTGGTTCGAGGAACACTTGAGAAATTTCTCTCAAGTACTTGATTGAAAATGTTCACTTGCAGATGTTGTAGAGAGTAACACAGCTATGGCAGGAAGGAATCTTCACATTTCAAGTTAATTACTACACTGACCTTCCGTTATTTACCTTGACTTAATAAATGGAGTAATTGTACAAACCGTAAACGGACGTTATGTCATATAGCCAATCAAGATATGAGCTTGCCAACACCGTGCAGCGAGGATTTTCTTTGATGTCCGTGTGATTTACAAATACGGCAAGTGGAGGTTGTATTGATTTTTCAAACGGGAAATGAATGCTCATTTCCTTCGAATAGCCAATCAAAATTGAATTTTAAAGATGTCAAACAGTTGTGTTTCTCCTAATATGGACCACGGACTATTCATGGAGCTATGACATCACCAAACCGTATTCTGATCAGAATATGTGTGATGTTTAGCCAAGGCAACACGTGTATAGTGTTCGACGTGGATAAGCGAAGATAGGAAGTGTGATTACACTATTTGAGAGGACTATTCGTCATGTAAGGAAAACACAATAGATGACTGCAAGAACCCAACCTCCCCATAGCGCATGCTCCGTTTCACAGGCTCACTCCACTTATGTCCCTGCTGCCAGTAGCGCAAGTTGACCTTTACTACGTTGGTATGACGTATAGAGGAAACCCCACGTACGCACGGTTCAGTTTGAATCCGACCGAAGAACTCCTTCAGTTTTGCACTTGAGGGAACTACTTTTCATATGCTCTGTCCAGATAAACAGGGACAATAATCTCCAGAGGTATTATGCAGACTTGAAAAGTAATCGAAATGTTCGGCAAACATCTATTTTACTATATATGATGTCACTTCCGGCGATGTGCGCGCGGCCGGGAATCCTGTCCAAAAATCTGACTGGTGGCTGGGGTATTATTAGACCCCCAGCGAGGTGGTTGGCAGGAACCTTGTTAAACCTGGGAAAGCCACCCGACACACTATATTGCACACGGTGTTCCCGGTTTGAAGATCCTTACATGACGAACTTCCCATTTAAGGTTAGGTGACAGAGGTCATGGAAGGGAACCAATCGTCTTTCAGAATTATGTCCAAATGAGTAAAAAGGCCAGGGAATTAGGCCAATCGCCGGTAAGTATTTCCTCCTCACCGCTGATGACCGATACCCTGGAAAACGCACTTTGCTTTCTGCATTGCCTTTATATAAATCAAGTTATCGTATTTGAACACACCTCCAACCGTAAATATGAGCAAATTTGAAGATGGTACTTTCTGCGCAAGAATCGCGAGTGGTCAAGAATCGGCGGGAAAAGAAGGATGCGGAAAGAGACAAACACATACATGGGGAATCCGTCCTGGAGATCTAGATCTCAGCAAAGCCGATACAAGACATTACAGTTCATGTAAGTCCTTTGTCGCTCAGATGTAGTAGGTCACTTTTGGTTAAGCATATTGCTCAAGTATTGAGCATCTATAATCAGTGGTTCGGTTGTTGATAACGGAAGGTCGTGCGGTGCGAGGAAATTACCCTCTGCACTGAGAGGTCTCGTCTTCCTGCTGTGGCTTGTCCGTGTACCCTGGGACTGCGCCTGTGTATTCGGGAGGTGTTATTCAGACACGGGGGATTTGACACTGGAGACCTGCCAAACACAGCCGATAATTGCTTTCCAGCTGCGGACTGCAGATTCAATATACGATAAATAATATTCTACGTGAGAAACCATCGGAGAAGATAATATTATTGTTCCGCATACCGGTAATTTAAAGCAATGAAACACACACGTTGAAGGATAGTACAACTCCTGTAACCCTGAACGATGTGTCGGTGAGGCGCCATATCCGATATTAGCTAGTCAGTCATCCTTAACGGGTTCTCCTGGTCAATTAAGCCTGGTGCAAGATTGTGTTCTTCTGACAGTGAGAGCAAGCCAATAAGGTCTTGTGAATATAAAGGGAGGTTTATCTTTACGCATTTCCCCCCAAATACATACGACATTTCTCCACTAAATCTCCGCTAAATTTCCAGAGATTACAGAAACGAAAATCGTCGTCTTTGAATAGAACATGCTATATCGTCGATAGCCTTTTCTTGAATCACAATGTCTGATGAAGCAACTATTTCTGTCCCATTCTTACAATTTGTCGGTGACACACAGCACTCGATAATCTATGGGCAACTTTCGACATTTATTAGGTAGCTGTGGTGAAGTATGGATTTCTGCCTCCATTACTATTTTGAACGCCTTCATATGGAGCAATGCACTACCAAAACGTGAGAGGCTGTGACCATGATGTGGACGATATTATTCAACATTTCGAGATAGGTTGTCGAGATCTTGAGATATTACATTGAGAAGGAACCCTCGCAGTAATATACGAATTCGTCCCTCCGCAGGTGCACTTGTTTTTGGAAAACTGTTTAATCATAAAAATTGCTGAAAATGATATGAACGAATAGGCTACATACTATTCTGTCATCCTGCGAAAACTTGGTTGCATGGCATGACCCTGAGTTTTAAAATAAGCAGGCAAATTATGCTGAACAGCCTACTTTTTCAATTTTTAGCGTTTTGCAGAATTTTCCAGTATAGCAAAAATATGATCACCTTAACTAAAACGATACTTTGAAGTAATGAAAAAAATGTTATCCTTGTCATAGACATGACTACGAAATAGGGTAGGCATTAGACTCCGACGCGAACTGAACTCTTGGAAGTCCCCCTCCCCCCACCCCAAGTTGAAATCCTGCCTATATTAAGAATTAAGTGATTTTCATCAAAAATCATCAGAAATTTTCATCAAAAGTAGGTCAGCTCAGAACTTGCTGGTAACAGTCCCATAATGCACCTTCATGCCAAAAACCAAGGTTCTAATGTCAACGGTTCTCCTTATTTTGCCGACGAAAGGATTCGGATGGACAATTAGCAACTGAGAGCCTACTTCGTAGGAACATACAGTTAGCAGTAACGTTCTCCAGGGAATTGATGAGTCTAGAACATTTAACAATAATATTTTGCAACATGGCAGTGCGACTAACGTCACAGGACCTACGAAGTAGGGTAGGCATCAGGACTCGCGAACTGTACTGTTGAAACCCCCCTACCCCTCCCCCCCCCGTAAAAATCTGAACTGTTTGGCATGAGAGGCCTGCTGATTATAAATCATGTGCTTGCCATGCAACCAGGTTTTTGCATGTTATGGTATGTAGCTTTACATTCATACAAGTTTCAGCAATTTCCGTGATTAAGATTTGTTCCACAAATAAGTGCACATGCGGAGGGATTTCTAGAGTTGAATCTCACTTTCAGTTAAATTTTTCGCATTGCGTGCCAACCCTTGGGGTCATAAGTGAAAGCCATCTGGAAATTTCGACATGTTAAATTCAGGTTGAAATTTGAATTTTATATCTCACATTCACAGAAAATAATCCCCATAAGTGTAGAGTGATCCATGTATATTTCCGTAAGTAATGACAATTATGAAAGACTGAATAGTTCTCGTATACATAGAGTTTTATTCAAAATGAGTAGATACAGTTTTCGACAAGTGTCTCTTGAACATGTTTTATTCTTTTGTGCATGGTTGGCATGACAAATTGGGGTGCTTGAGCCAATGTTCGAATATCTATTATTTTGGCAAGTGACCCCGTGAGGCTCCCGGGGATTGACCTGGGGTGTCGTTGTGCACCCACCAGGTCATGGTAAGAATAGGTCTCAGCTCATCAGAGAGCTTGTCGTAAGAGGCGACTAACTGGGGCGTCCCATTTGGGAATCCCGGGTGTGAAAAGGAATAGGACCCCACCAGTAGGGTCTCGGGTGTTAAAAGGAATAGGACCCTATCCGTGTGGTTTCCGGTATATGAAAAGGAATAAGTACCAACGTCATGATATAACTGAATGGGGGAAAGCACGGTTTCTCACAATCGTGTCCAACAAAAATAATAGGACGACATTTTGAGAAAGCAAATGGATACAACATTTGTTCGTATGTCACATTTGTCAAAGAGGATTTGATCACGTTGAGCAAAAAGGACAAAATCGCAATGTACTGCGTTTCATGAAAACGAGTGAACATTACATACAAAGCAACGTGAAATAAAGGATATGTGACGACAATACGGGAATAACCCTCTTGTGTGGGGTGGTAATCAAGGTGAATTTTTTTGTCAATCCAAAGCCTGCCAAATCAGATTTTCTTAGAAGTTTACATACTGAAATATCAGCCTGCTCCGTTGTATCAAAATGTGCTCCTCGGCCTGATTTGGTATGTTTGAGGCATTTACAGTGAGGATTTTCTCTTATAGCAAAAAGACACCTCAAACCAAAATCATTTTGTCACACAATATATTATTGAAAAGAACCACGAATGGTTTTGGTTTGAGGTGTTAAATTTTTGCTACAGGAGAAACCCCTTCATGAAAATGCCCCAAAATACCAAAATAAGCCCGGGAGCACGTTTTGATCAATCATATCTCCATTTTTATGCAACTGAACATCTCAATTTTTTCGAAGGGGATATTTCAGTATGTAAACTTCAAGAAAAATCTTATATGGCAGGTTTTGGAGTGGAAAAAACGGCTTTATTACCATCACACACAAAGGAGTTTTTCGTATGTAAACGTCACATATCCTTTCCGCCAAAAAGCAAACGGAGATTAGGACAAATCGTTAGACTGACGAGTAGATAAATATCTGGAGCTTCTGTATTTAAATACTAGATCGATAGCAGGATATGGTGAACATCAGATACGAAAAGGAATATGTGCCGTTAACAGATGAAAAACTCCTTTGTGTATGACGGTATTAAAACTGATTTGTAAAGAAAATAAAACCTGCCAAATCAGATTTTTTTAACTTCACATACTGAAATTATCAGCCTCGAAAAATTGTGATTGTCAAATACAAAAAAAAGGGATGAAAAATTCACCCCCAGACGTATTTTGGTATTTTGTTGCTTTAATAGAGAGGATGTGCTGTTGTAACAAAAATATGTTCAAAATATATTTGGAAATTTGATTATTTGAAAGAAATAAGAATGGTTTCGAGGTGTCACTTTTGTTGCAAGTGAAAATCTTCCCTATAAATGCTACAAAAACGCTGATACTTCATGTAAACTTCAGGAAAATCTGAATTGCCGGGTGTGGATTGATCACCTTCGCTATCAGACCCTTCTATTTTCCTGTCTCTTCTACCGTCGGGAGCCCTGGTAAACGGCTTTACCGAACGTACTAATATATATATATTGCGGACATCGCGTACTCTGTCAGCTAATCAAGTGATTCGCTTTGCTCTGTTCAAAACAGAGATCATGGAGGTCTGGTGCTGACGTCAGGCTGCCAGTGTGCGTCACTGCGCCTCTCAACCAATCACAGGCGAGTGCTTCACAAGGTCACTCCATATTTGGCGGTGTCAATGGAGGCCAGCTCGTCTCGTGGATTAATGATTCGGTACAGGCCATCTGCCATTAGCATGTGCGCTTGACTGTTTGAAAATGGCTTTATTACTCTCAGGCACATACAAAGTAGTTCTCCCTATTTAAATGTCACGTGATTTGATTACAGGACTACAATTATGAATTCTTGAAATATCTGGTTTCTTCAACATGAATATTCTTATAGGCTGATATCTCAATGTATTACTTATTTGTCATCTTGGTGTTGCTTCATAAGACACTGAGGGGAATTGTAGTAAGGACAATAGACCTAGTAGTTCTCGCCCCACTAAAGGAGGAGAGACTTGGCCCTGTATCATTTTGGAGGACGCGTTCGACCAGAAAATGTAACGCACAATCTTGCTCGGCAGACGAATCGATCAACCAAATGTCAAGCCACATACCTTACGTACTTGGGAAGGAGCACGTTATGAACCACGATCATCTCAAAAGGCACTCTTTTCTGGAGTCTTTTCTGTCGCACCTGTTCTTTTTACCCTCGATTCTTTTGCGAAGTGAAGTGGACGCGCATGCGCGTATTAACCGTGATGTTGCGGCGCGTGAAATTACTCCTACCACTAGTAGTCTACCTTGCCTTAAATCAGTGTAAAGTCAATGTTAGTCACGTGGGTTTGTGTCTGCGCGCCACAACAACATTCGAAAGTTGAAAAGCAATCGAGGGGGTTAGAACAGGAGCGATCGACAAGACTCCAGAAAAGAGTACCTTTTTTAGATGATCGTGGTTGTAAGCATAACGTGCTTCTTTCCAAGTACTTAAGGTATGTGGTTTGACATCTGGTTGATCGATTCGTCTGCCGAGATTCGTCTGTGCGCTACATTTTCTGGTCGAACGCGTCTTCCAAAATGATATAGGGCCAGGTCTCTCCTCCTTTAGTGGGAGAGAACACTGTTATAAATCACACCGTAAATTCACAGTTAAATGTACTGGCAGAAAAGGTGCCAGTACATTCAACTGTAAAATTACGTTGCACCGTATTTTACAATTACCGTTTTTAAACAGGCTTTGAATTGTAAAATGTTGCACCGTATTTTATAATTACCGTTTATTGACAGGCATTCAACTGTAAAATTTGGGTAGCCCTGTAATTTACAATTACCGTTGTTTTAACATTCTTTAAACAATACAATTACGTGGCACCATTGTCTACAATTATCGGTTCCGCGGCAACGTAGGTCCCTGGAAGGCCGAAATGGCCATTGTTCTTCGTGTTTACAAATGCGATCACCACATGCTTCATAAATAATCACGAACGAAGCTGTGCAATTATTACACGAATAGTAGGATACAACTCCAAGTCAGTTAAAACCCATCTTCGCATATGCAAGTCGAACACTAAATGACAGAACGTTAGTGTAGTATTTAGCTTGGAATGTGAATATGGATAAAACCAAAACCAAACCATACTATAGACCGAAAATTAAAGTTAGCCGCTGCGTCCGTCTCAGCGAGTGTTCTGATAATGCTTTGAATGCTGTATCGTACAACGCAGGTGTCGGATGTTTCCTGCAAGCATTTCGTGTGCAAAGATATCAACCTCCTTTCAGAGAAAACAAGAATTTTATGTTACGTGTGTGCGCAGTTTACCCATTCCAGTTGATGTCAACTGAAATATCACAGTTCAATTTACAGATTAATGTGTTTTACGATTGAATGTACTGTAAACTCCAACATACATTTACTGTGAAATAACGGTAATTTATAACAGTGAACCACTAGGTCTCTAAGGACAATAGACGTAATTCCTGATGGATGTGTGACGAGCAAAATACAAAATAACCCATGATAATGATCGCCAGAAAACTGATAGTTGAGGCATATTCGGTGAACGGCACTAACATCTGGATTAATGAATCATTCATCTCTCAGTTTATCCATACACCATGTCTACGAGCATGTCTCT
Organism: Hanleya hanleyi; assembly: GCA_036873755.1. Classification (NCBI taxonomy): domain Eukaryota; kingdom Metazoa; phylum Mollusca; class Polyplacophora; order Lepidopleurida; family Hanleyidae; genus Hanleya; species Hanleya hanleyi. The sequence continues at coordinate 91,581 of JAVTVY010038272.1, read as the reverse complement.
TGAGCAACACATGTTCTGGTATGTCATTAAATAATACAGAAAATGATGCACATCTGTGGGTTATTCGCCTGAACAAATAATCACTTGCCACCCGGGCCAAAGCGCATTGATGTAGCTCGCCCGCCATAGTGGTCGCCCTTCATTGCCATCAATCGCGCGATGAGGTCATGTAGGCTGCTGCTTCTCTTCGGGTAGCTTCCTGTTTAATGGAAAAATACACGTATTATTCAGAATTTCATTCACATAGCCTTGGTGACATTAGGTGATTTTCTGCGGCCACCATATCCAGTTATGGTTGTAGGATAGAATAGTTATCTATCAAAAGCGAGAATCACTTTCTGAACACGTTGTCAACAAATGTTGGTCTTTAGGTTTCATTTTCAGTCTTATTGCAAAGGAATCAGCAGATGCTGTTTTTCATCCGTGCAAATTATTTACAATATTTACATAAAAACAATAAAAACCTAAAACAATAGAATAAAACAATATCACAGCGAGACACAATGGTTATATAAATGATTACGTCACGATCACGATTTACATATTGCACAGTAGTGTATTGCACTGTATGTGGACACATCACATTAAAAAGGTTCAACAAACGCTCTTATATACTTAGAACAGTGTTTTTTAAAAGTCTGTAAAGTTTTACTACTCTTTACCTCGTCTGGCAGGCTATTCCAGCTAGTGACCCCAACAGCCGATAACGAATTCTTATGGTAATTTCCACGGAAAAGATCACAAACCTCTATTGAAGTTTCTGGGTTAAGATTACTATCAGGACTTGACTTCCGGCCAACATTGATTGGCCATTACCTGATTGGGCCAGAAATGGTCTGTGACGTATTTTAAAATGTTTCTATGATATTTGACTCTCAAATATATCAAAACCACCTTTTCAGATTTTAATCCGAGAAAAAATCTGGGCCAGTTTGATTGGCCACCTCCAAAATGTGCCGTAATGTTGTCGGGCTGGATGATCCTAATTCTAGAGGTCTTATCTCGTAAAAATGATGCGGAATGTATGCTGAAGTTTTTATATGTTTTAGCGGAAAGGCCAGGCTACCTGGTGTGATGGGTCATATGTGGCGGCGAATATTAGGGAATACATATAGTTTTCTCAAGATGTGCTCTACCAGTTTACTACAAATTAAGCAAGACGATTATTTAGTGGTTTGTGACATCTAGAAAGAACTTGCAGCACCATTGAGTGCAGCCATTGGAATTTAATAGCGTTTTGAGAGGTAATTATCCTTATCGATTTTACAAGTATCCCCCCAAAATAAAGAGAAGCGGGGTGGGGAGTATTTGAATCATTCTTGTTACAGGAAAAATTTACCTTATTAACTCTACCAGATTTGGGGAAGGGGGGAGGGAGAGAACGGAGGGGGACTCCCTACAAAATTTTCCTTCCTGTCTCCGGAACGACAAAAACTTGAGAGCTGACACTCCGTGACTTTGTAGCATATATCATATTGGGTGTCATTTTGAGCCTATCTGGCATCAGACTACAATTAATTACTTCCGGGTCAGTAGCCACGACCTACATTGTTTAGAAATTTGAGAGCAGATCTTTATGGATTTTATGAGCTGCGATTTTTCAGCATTTCTGATACATTTGATATTTCAACTTGCAGATGAGTCTTCAAACTGTACTTCCTGGTGTTGATTTGGGCCACTTTGGAAAAAGCATGGTGGATGAAGACATGATCAGTGAAGGGTGAGAAGGCTCCCTGTTTACAAATTGAATGACATTCTGTAGCACCAATCAGCTGTCAGTGGCGGTAATTTGAAATTTCCATGGTCAACATCTGTCAAGACTTCCACTGGTAATGTCCCACAAGGTAAATATTGACATGCCAGGTGGATTTATGCATTGTGAATTTTCTGGATTTTTGCCGATTTTTAACGCTAATACATAACAAGTAACGAAATTAATAGTAGGCTGATGCCTATCACCCGACATTTTCACATTTGACCAGAGAACTTTAAATCGTCACTGTGGCTACAGTTTTTACTGGATCAGCCCAATTTTTTCCATGATGACTCATGAACTAAGTTCAAATATTAGGGTTGTTTCAAATTTATGTTATTAAATTATTAATAAAATAAAATAAAAATTTTAATTAATTTTAATAAATTTTTTAATTATTAAAATTATTTTTTTTCTTGCTAAATGTGGTTGAAATAAATATCATACTGATAATGCTGGGTAACATCTCTTGTATTGTTATGCCATTTCTGCGACAAAATTGAGACCTTTTGGAGCAAATATAGGCAAAAAATGACTGATTTGTCAGTACTAGGGCCAAATAGTCAATACCAAATATGACGAGGTTCATTTAACACAGCTGGTAATTATGAGCAAATTAACTTTCAAGATACAATAAAATGTAAATGGAAGAAAGCAAATTCACATAGATACAATTACATGCTTTTTTTCAAAATCTCGACCTCAGTTCAAATCTTCAATGCTTCAAATCATTTATGCATTAATTCACTTTATATCAGTCTAAAACCACATGAAATTAATACTAATTATATCACCTGTAAAAACTCAGATGTTTGTTCCACACACAAAGAATTTCCAAAATGCCTTTTGCATTTGTAACTTTAATGAGACAAATAAAATCTGATTAACTGAGTCAACAGTTAATCTGACTGTTGATGGTTTCACATTGTTGTGTGTTTATTGTCAGTCACATTTGCATCATAGCAAATACTTTCTCTTCATTCCATTTCCACTATCTCCAGGATTATAAGTTTGTAATTCTCTTTCATATTCATATCAGAGATCTTGTGGGTAGCAAGGAACATGGATTACAGGCACCAAATATTAGCAAGCCCCATACAACCCCCTCCCCCCCACACACACATCAACTCTGGGAATTTCGCACAGTGTGACTCAGAGGTATGGCCTCCAACTCTGTTGGAAGATAGGCCTTTCTCACTGTAAGTTGCCGCTTTAATCGTAAGTTGCCGCTTTAATCTTTCACCAAACAGTTAACAGTTTAAGTGAGGCAACTTCCAGCTGTCCTCATCTTTCATGGTTGTTAATGTAGCAGAGATCAGCAAATGACCATCAGATATGTTGTCATTGAATTTTATTCCTTTTTTTCTTCTATGTTGTGTTTTGACAAGTGTTGCCTGTTTGCAGACATTGCATTCATGGACTTGAAATCTGACACAGAATATATTCCTCAATGTTATTTAGGAGTTTTCTCAGTAATAATAACTGTTTACAAGTAATATGTGCATCTTTCTAATTACTGCCAGCAAGATCTTGATGAGATGTAGATCCATCCAATTGAACTGACATATATTCTCTATATGGGAGTTGTGTATACCATAAACACCTCTGTGTTATATTTTGGTATGTGTTGTGTACACATTTGTGTATATTGCTGTCACTTATTACAGGATTAAACATGTCTTTGATCTTTGTATCAACATCAAATTTTAATCCCATTTGATAGATTACTGGGATGACCCACTGATTACATGGAGAAGTTAACCACTGCCATGAAGGAAATTTTTACCAAATGTAGCCTAAATGAGCAGCTTGAAAACAAATTATGTTTTGACACATTTTGAATTTAAGTTTTCTTCATTTTTAAACTTTAATTTGAATAATTTCATAAAAAATGAATTAAAATAATAAAAAAATAATTAAAAATAGTGTTTAACATATCTAGTTAATGCTTTATACTTCTTTTCATAGGCAGAAGGATTGTCGACTTGGTGCTTTTTACCAGATGGAAAAATATGTACAGGTTAGTGAGATATTGTACTTTTTACTTGTACCTCAGTCTTAAGGCATATGGGGCAAATCGAGGGGAAATATAAAGGGGGTACCCTTGGTATATAGGCTGTAAAATCTATATCTGTGCATAGTTTTATCTGTGCCTTCTCAAGATAGTTTGTGGATGGGTATGGTTTGTTCAGACGAGAGCATTCCTTATTTTAACAATGGTTCCATTCCTGACAGGCATCAGACTACAATTAATTACTTCCGGGTCAGTAGCCACGACCTACATTGTTTAGAAATTTGAGAGCAGATCTTTATGGATTTTATGAGCTGCGATTTTTTAGCATTTCTGATACATTTGATATTTCAACTTGCAGATGAGTCTTCAAACTGTACTTCCTGGTGTTGATTTGGGCCACTTTGGAAAAAGCATGGTGGATGAAGACATGATCAGTGAAGGGTGAGAAGGCTCCCTGTTTACAAATTGAATGACATTCTGTAGCACCAATCAGCTGTCAGTGGCGGTAATTTGAAATTTCCATGGTCAACATCTGTCAAGACTTCCACTGGTAATGTCCCACAAGGTAAATATTGACATGCCAGGTGGATTTATGCATTGTGAATTTTCTGGATTTTTGCCGATTTTTAACGCTAATACATAACAAGTAACGAAATTAATAGTAGGCTGATGCCATCTACATGAGCCCCCGAGCCGGGGATCATGGGTAAATTCAAAATGGCGCCCATGTGGTGTACCAGAAAAGTAATGTGTTCTTTATTTATCTTCAAAATTTCTGCTTTTCTGCGAGGAAAACTTGCCAAGAATTATTTTATTTCACATCAGAATATTATTTACTACTTTCGCGTGCAGTTTTTGTGAAGAAATGACATAAACAAACAAAAAATAGAAAAATCTGACCGAAAAATCATCTGATAGAGCTTGACCCAAGGGTTTAGTGTGGTAAGTTCCGCTCAAGGGGTAAGAACAATATTTAGGGGGCCGCCCCCCTTCTGGGTCTGGACAGGTCCCAAACAAACAACCCAGACCAGATAGGGTTAACTACCAATAGTGGGACAAGTAGAGTGTTAAAGATGTAATCAGCCTCAAAATGGATGGATTTTGTAAACTCTCTCCTGTGCGTTTTTTCAGCAGGGAAGATCACCAAAGCATCATATGTATTATATTTGATGATAGTGGGATCGTCATATACAACGAATGCAAGAATATCTTGTCAGAGAAATTTGTAACTCTGCCCGCTTCGGCGGCTTTTCTGTCTCGCCATTGAGTGTGTATTGTACGCGGAGAGGAAAATGACGTCACTGCGTGACGTACGAGTGACATAGCGACGCTCACGAATTTGAATGCTGCACAGCTGCAGCCATGGGATAACGTCATGGCTCGTGCCTACGGTTCGGTGATGTCGCATAGCATACGTTAGTAGAATGCACCATACGTGTATACGCTTGTTGACACGGCCGTGGAAAAATAAACGGCATGCCATGCTGTTTATTTTTAAAGATCAACTCCTTCTATTTTCTCGTGAATGGTAGAAACAAGTTTAGTTTTTTGTGGTCAAATGTGTTTCATTTTGTACCTGTTGTAACATATGTCGCTTTCGCGGAATTTGAGAGACATCGATTTCAGCCCAGATTTGAGGCTGATTACATCTTTAATCACTGTTTGTGTTCGTATGGTTATTGATCCGATTTATCCCAACGGTCTATTGGAGCTCACATCAACGACGCCACTCGCGTTGCTCCATAACGTGTAAATAACAAAAATTACATGACACGATTTCGCAAGGTGGAGATATTCACCAAATAATTGTTTTTGCGATGAGGATATGCATGTTGAAGGGTAACCTGCTCCATGTACGAAACAGGTACCGCATGATCGATGTCCAACTCTGATCGAGTCTTGCGTAAAGACCTTCAGGCTCTCCAAATACACAATAGAGTGTCACAAACGCAGTAATCAATCACACTTGAGGTTTTCAAATGCGTACGAATTGTGTCCATCGAAAGGTCTTGTAGTTTTGATACAGTGCCATAAATTACACCGACAGTCTTGTACTACGGCTATTAGTTATTAGCAGCAAACACTTACGTTTGCTTCAAATCCAGCTTGGAAAACTCGGACCGGCAAAAATGGCCATGAGTTTTGCAGGCAGTATGCACATTTCGTCTTCTTGTCCAATTCATCGGAGGTCATTTCCCGGATGACGTCAGTGAAATAAACAAAATAGAGTGTCATGTAAAGCGTCTTGTACTGAAGTCATCCAGGAAATGACCTCCGATGAAGTGGAGAAGACGTCGAGGTGCGGCAAGTGCAACCCCCCCCTCCCCCCCAGGCCAGGTAGGGTTTAAGTCAAGGTAAGTGTCACAGACAGATGGATGAATCATTCAGTCAAGGTAAGTGTGGCAGACGGATGGACGATTCAGTCAAGATAAATGAGACAGACGGACGGATAATTCAGTCAAGATAAAGTGAGGTAAGTGTGACAGACGGATGGATAATTCAGTCAAGATAAAGTGAGGTAAGTGTGACAGACGGATGGATAATTCAGTCAAGGTAAAGTGAGGTAAGTGTGACAGACGGATGGATAATTCAGTCAAGATAAAATGAGGTAAGTGTGACAGACGGATGGATAATTCAGTCAAGGTAAAGTGAGGTAAGTGTGACAGACAGATGGATAATTCAGTCAAGGTAAAGTGAGGTAAGTGTGACAGACGGATGGATAATTCAGTCAAGATAAAGTGAGGTAAGTGTGACAGACGGATGGATAACTCAGTCAAGATAAAGTGAGGTAAGTGTGACAGACGGATGGATAATTCAGTCAAGATAAAGTGAGGTAAGTGTGACAGACGGATGGATAATTCAGTCAAGATAAAGTGAGGTAAGTGTGACAGACGGATGGATAATTCAATCAAGATAAAGTGAGGTAAGTGTGACAGACGGATGGATAATTCAATCAAGATAAAGTGAGGTAAGTGTGACAGACGGATGGATAATTCAATCAAGATAAAATGAGGTAAGTGTGACAGACGGATGGATAATTCAGTCAAGATAAAGTGAGGTAAGTGTGACAGACGGATGGATAATTCAGTCAAGATAAAGTGAGGTAAGTGTGACAGACAGATGGATAATTCAATCAAGATAAAGTGAGGCAAGTGTGACATAATTCAGTCAAGATAAAGTGAGGTAAGTGTGACAGACGGATGGATAATTCAGTCAAGATAAAGTGAGCTAAGTGTGACAGACGGATGGATAATTCAATCAAGATAAAGTGAGGTAAGTGTGACAGACGGATGGATAGTTCAATCAAGATAAAGTGTGGTAAGTGTGACAGACGGATGGATAGTTCAATCAAGATAAAGTGAGGTAAGTGTGACAGACGGATGGATAATTCAGTCAAGATAAAGTGGGGTAAGTGTGACAGACGGATGGATAATTCAGTCAAGATAAAGTGAGGTAAGTGTGACAGACGGATGGATAATTCAGTCAAGATAAAGTGAGGTAAGTGTGACAGACGGATGGATAATTCAGTCAAGATAAAGTGAGGTAAGTGTGACAGACGGATGTATAATTCAATCAAGATAAAGTGAGGTAAGTGTGACAGACGGATGGATAATTCAGTCAAGATAAAGTGAGGTAAGTGTGACAGACTGATGGATAATTCAGTCCAGATAAAGTGAGGTAAGTGTGACAGACGGATGGATAATTCAGTCAAGATAAAGTGAGGTAAGTGTGACAGACGGATGAATAATTCAGTCAGGATAAAGTGAGATAAGTGTGACAGACGGATGGATAATTCAATCAAGATAAAGTGAGGTAAGTGTGACAGACGGATGGATAATTCAGTCAAGATAAAGTGAGGTAAGTGTGACAGACAGATGGATAATTCAGTCAAGATAAAGTGAGGTAAGTGTGATAGACGGATGGATAATTCAATCAAGATAAAGTGAGGTAAGTGTGACAGACGGATGGATAATTCAGTCAAGATAAAGTGAGGTAAGTGTGACAGACGGATGGATAATTCAGTCAAGATAAAGTGAGGTAAGTGTGACAGACAGATGGATAATTCAGTCAAGATAAAGTGAGGTAAGTGTGACAGACGGATGGATAATTCAGTCAAGATAAAGTGAGGTAAGTGTGACAGACGGATGGATAACTCAGTCAAGATAAAGTGAGGTAAGTGTGACAGACGGATGGATAATTCAGTCAAGATAAAGTGAGGTAAGTGTGACAGACGGATGGATAATTCAGTCAAGATAAAGTGAGGTAAGTGTGACAGACGGATGGATAATTCAATCAAGATAAAGTGAGGTAAGTGTGACAGACGGATGGATAATTCAATCAAGATAAAGTGAGGTAAGTGTGACAGACGGATGGATAATTCAATCAAGATAAAATGAGGTAAGTGTGACAGACGGATGGATAATTCAGTCAAGATAAAGTGAGGTAAGTGTGACAGACGGATGGATAATTCAGTCAAGATAAAGTGAGGTAAGTGTGACAGACAGATGGATAATTCAATCAAGATAAAGTGAGGCAAGTGTGACATAATTCAGTCAAGATAAAGTGAGGTAAGTGTGACAGACGGATGGATAATTCAGTCAAGATAAAGTGAGCTAAGTGTGACAGACGGATGGATAATTCAATCAAGATAAAGTGAGGTAAGTGTGACAGACGGATGGATAGTTCAATCAAGATAAAGTGTGGTAAGTGTGACAGACGGATGGATAGTTCAATCAAGATAAAGTGAGGTAAGTGTGACAGACGGATGGATAATTCAGTCAAGATAAAGTGGGGTAAGTGTGACAGACGGATGGATAATTCAGTCAAGATAAAGTGAGGTAAGTGTGACAGACGGATGGATAATTCAGTCAAGATAAAGTGAGGTAAGTGTGACAGACGGATGGATAATTCAGTCAAGATAAAGTGAGGTAAGTGTGACAGACGGATGTATAATTCAATCAAGATAAAGTGAGGTAAGTGTGACAGACGGATGGATAATTCAGTCAAGATAAAGTGAGGTAAGTGTGACAGACTGATGGATAATTCAGTCCAGATAAAGTGAGGTAAGTGTGACAGACGGATGGATAATTCAGTCAAGATAAAGTGAGGTAAGTGTGACAGACGGATGAATAATTCAGTCAGGATAAAGTGAGATAAGTGTGACAGACGGATGGATAATTCAATCAAGATAAAGTGAGGTAAGTGTGACAGACGGATGGATAATTCAGTCAAGATAAAGTGAGGTAAGTGTGACAGACAGATGGATAATTCAGTCAAGATAAAGTGAGGTAAGTGTGATAGACGGATGGATAATTCAATCAAGATAAAGTGAGGTAAGTGTGACAGACGGATGGATAATTCAGTCAAGATAAAGTGAGGTAAGTGTGACAGACGGATGGATAATTCAGTCAAGATAAAGTGAGGTAAGTGTGACAGACAGATGGATAATTCAGTCAAGATAAAGTGAGGTAAGTGTGACAGACGGATGGATAATTCAGTCAAGATAAAGTGAGGTAAGTGTGACAGACGGATGGATAATTCAGTCAAGATAAAGTGAGGTAAGTGTGACAGACGGATTGATAATTCAGTCAAGATAAAGTGAGGTAAGTGTGACAGACGGATGGACGATTCAGTCAAGGTAAGTGTATGTGCTATGATTAGTTTCCTGCCTCATTTGTATCGTAATACCACACATGAGCTATCCACAGACCTATTATTAGGTATTAAAGAAAGTTCTCATTTTTTTTTTTTTTTCTTGTTTGCCTGTTTCGGATCTCTAACATTCACCATGTATTCAAATTGAAATCCGCAGCATGTGATATTTCGTGAAAGATCGAGTCATTCGAACATATATTTAGACACTAAGGACCCCTTGAACCAAAACGCCATTTAACATGGTGATGTCTGGTGGCATTATATTTCCACTATTGGAAAATCTTTTAGGTCCAAATGTGTCTAAAAATGTGTCTTCGTGTCTAAATGTGTGTTTGAATGACTCGATTTGTACTCTTTTTTCACGAAATAGTACATGCTGCGCACTTCAATTTCATGTCATATCTATAATCGAACTAGAACTTGCACATATTCTGTATATATATTTTCTCTTTCCGCGACATTAAAACACAATTATTTTTGGGACATTTTATTTTTTCGATATCAACCACGCCACGTATAGGCCAAAAGTTGGCCTTATCGTACCATCTCCTTTATCACACTGTAGAGTTTGGCCAAGCTTTATCATAAAATATTTTTAAATTCAAGATTGTCGCCCAGATTACGTCACAGTAACATCATGTTCCCAGAATTCATTTTCTGCTTATTTTGGACTAAATTTTCGATTTATTCTTTTAATTTCAATTTTTACTTACCTGAAAAATTATAAATAAAATAGAGTAACATTAGTTGTACGGAAATAAAATACTACTATGTCTTTTAGGCAAGAAAATGTATTGAAAAATCCGAGGATAATTTTGGATTTGCCCATCCTTTGCACTCCTAAGGATCATACAAATAGTCCCAATATGATCATGAAGGGATTCACAGAGACCTCAGATAGTTTCAGCTTTCTCATCTTTTTCGTTGTCGAGCTACAGTAAAAAGATAGTGCCACGGCACTGTAGCTCATCTGGCTGTGACTGGAGAAAGTATAGCTGTAAGAAATTTTTACTAAAGAACTGCAATACATGAGTTTCTAACTTGTGTTGTCTCCCCTGAACACTAAATGATCCATGCAGTAATTTTCTGAGATTTCATGATAACAAAGTTTCATGGGAAATTCAAGATGCAGCCATATTGGATTTTAGAAATGGACCAAAAAAAGGTATCTTGCACAACTGGACCACAAGGGGAACCTGTGTACCCAATTTCACAAAAAATCCACGCAGTAATTTCCTGAGAATTCACGATAACAAAATCTCATGGGGAAATTCAAGATGGCCGCCTGGTGGCCATATTGGATTTTCGAATCGGACCAGAAAAGGTATCTTGCACAACTAGACCCCAAGGAGAACCTGTTTATCAAATTTGAGAAAGATCAATGCAGCTGTTCCTGAGAAATCGCGATAAAGTTTCATGGGGAAGTCCAAGATGGCCACCTGGTGGCCATATTGGATTTTTGACTCAAATCACAAAAGGTATCTTGCACAACTAGATCCCAAGGAGAAGCTATGTACCAAACTTGAGAAAGATCCATGCAGTACTTCCTCATGAATCACGATAGCAAAGTTTCATAGGGAAATTGAAGATGGCCGCCTGGTGGCCATATTGGATTTTCGAATCAGAGCAGAAAAGGCATCTTGCACAACTAGACCCCAATGGGAACCTGTGTACCAAATTTGAGAAAGATCCATGCAGTGGTTCCTGAGAGATCGCGATAACAAAGTTTCATGGGGAAATCCATGATGGCCACCTAGTGGCCATATTGGATTTTCGGATCGGACCGAAAAAGGTATCTTGTACAACTAGATCCCATGGAGAACCTGTGTACCAAATTTGAGAAAGATCCATTTAGTACTTCCTGAGAAATCACGATAACAATGTTTCATGAGAAAATCCAAGATGGCCACCTGCATGGTGGCCATATTGGATTTTCGAATCGAAGCAGAAAAGGTATCTTGCACAACTAGACCCCAAGGGGAACCTGTGTACCAAATTTGAGAAAGATCCATGCAGTAGTTCCTGAGAAATCGCGATAACGATGTTTCATCGGGAAATCGAAGATGGCCACCTGGTGGCCATATTGGATTTTTGAATCAGACCACAAAATGTATCTTGCACAACTAGATCCCAAGGGGAACCTGCGTACCAAATTTGAGAAAGATCCATGCAGTACTTCCTGAGAAATCGCGATAACAATGTTTCATCGGGAAATCCAAGATGGCCGCCTGGTGGCCATATTGGATTTTTGAATCAGACCACAAAAGGTATTTTGCACAACTAGACCCCAGGAGGAACCTGTGTACCAAATTTGAGAAAGATCCATGTAGCAGTTCCTGAGAAATCGCGATAACAATGTTTCATGGGGAAATCTAAGATGGCCGCCATGGCAGCCATATTTAAAATCATATCGACACGGCATGAACACATTCTGGTGTACTCATTGGGGGGAACATGCATGCTAAGTTTCAGCTTAATCGGCTAAGCGGTTTCAGAGAAGAAGATGTTTACGGACGACACACGACGGACGACGGACAATCAGGGCATGACATTAGCCCATCGGGCCTTCGGCCCAGATGAGCTAAAAAATGGTGGAATGCCCCCACAGTGGCTTGGTTTGCAGTTGGTGTCTTCGTCGATGTTGTTGTTGTTCATATTTTTTTGTTATTATTTTTTCATTAAGAATATAATTGTTTCCCAACTTTTCATATACCACAATGCCAGTGGATATCATAAAAATGCGTTCTATATGACCTACACCGATCTACATACCGGTACACCTGCTCTATTATATCTTCATCTATAAGGAGATTAAAGATGAAGATATAGTAGAAGAAGGATATGTAGATCGGTGTAGGTCGCATAGAACACATTTTTATGATATCCACTGTCATTGTGGTATATGAAAATGTGGGAAATTATTATATTCTTGATTAAAAATAATAATAATAAAAAAAATAGTAACAACAACAACATCGACGAAGGCATCAACTGCTAACCAAGCCACTGCGGATGTCCCCACCCTCCTGAGCGAATAAGTTAATAACTTTCAAATCACCTTGCAATATCCAGCAGATAGTGTGCCTTCTAACTTCGAAACATAAAAAATTACAAAGATGATAATTTACAAAAATTTCAAAACTGATTATTAGCCTCCCTCAAAACACACAGTGGGATTGCAGAGCAGGGATGTGCGCGTTTGTATATTGTGTCAAATGAAGATTTTCGTACTAATATAAACTTTCAGACCGAGGGCAGGCCGCCAATCTAGGACATCCTTGGTTGACATTTCATCAGAAATGATTTACATGTAACGTCATATTAGTTTGATCGGTTGGTACTCACCAAACCTCATTCAGAGAGAAAGAGACAGAAATTAAATGTCACGTCGCATTAAGCAATACAGAATGAAAGTTTTTAAATGTAATGTAAATCGGGTTTATGGTAAAAGCTGTTATTAGGGAACGCGAGGGTTGGTGATTTTCCCAGGGGGGTTTTCACAGGCATCTGTTAATTTGGAATTCATCACTAATGCTAAAGTTCTTGTCAACGACAGATTACCAATCTCGGTAATATTGGATTTTGCGCGATGGAAGAAACCTACGAATGTTGGAGAAGGAAAAGAGGGAATATATAAAGTTTTATTACGTTTGTATATGTTTGTATATGTGTATTGGTGATGCTTCATGGTTATTTTTACATAGATATCCCTTCCAAATAACAGTTTTTCTTCTTTCTTCTCTTCTCATATTGATATCTATAGATATCTCGTTCAAACAAAAACTTTTATTAAATTATTGATGATTATCTTTACATAGATGTCCCGTCCAAATAACGAGTATTTTATATCTTGATATCTGTAATTATCTCGCTCTAATAATAGTTTTTACTCTTATTTGTTGATGTCTGTTTCAGTGATACACTGTTGTAGGGGAGTCAACTCTACACCCAGGAATTTATATAGACATCTACCTGCATGTTTTTTTACTATATTTATCCCGTTGTTTCTTTAACACCACCTTTTATAGTGTTTTTTCTTAATATTGCATTTAGCAATATATATATTTCTTTTGTTTTTTTTATTGTTTTTTTAAGTCATTTTATTTCAACTCAATGCAATGATACTGGCGCGCATAATCCTAACGGATTGCATGCGCTACCCAATTTCAAAATTGGATTGAATTATATATTATCAATTTCGAATAGATGTATGTTCACTTGAAATTGAAGGCCACGGCAAGAGAGTCGAAAGCTCATACATTAAACTGTTGTCACGTGAAGAAACTAAGTGTTTGTAGTGTGAAGACAGAATATGTTGTGTGCTCTAACTCAGGGATAAAGATGGTGATCAGATATTTCAATATTAAACAGAAAATGAGAATCCTATTGGTTTTGATGTACATGTACAGTACCGACCAGATTAAAGGTTCGCCTAACGGTTCGTCTATATGCTCGTTTGTTGGTCTTGCCTCTCCAGTTTCAATGGTTTGCTATTGTTCTTGGGTCTAGGTAAGTGTGACAAGGATGAATCATTCAAAGGTAAGAACTGCATGGATTCTGTACATTCATTTCTATTTGAGCTAATGTGTATCGTAATACCATACATGAGCTATACACAGAACTATAATCATAACGCAATCGAACTGGAACTTCCACATATTGCGTACATATATTTTTTCTTGCCACGACATTAAAATACAATTATTTTTTAGGACACTTTGTTTTTTCGATTTCAACCGCATCACCTATAGACCAAAATCCCGCCTTATCGTACCATCTCCTTTATCACACTAGAGTGTGGCCAAGCTTTACCATAAAATATTTTTAAATTCAAGATGGTCGCCCAAATTACGTCACAGTGACATCATGTTCCCAGAAGCCATTTTCGGCCTATTTTGGAGTAAATTTTCGATAATTTCGAGTGGAGTAATGTCTATGACATGAATTCTTCAAGCTGCATCCTTTCATTCCTATACTATTGACGTCTTCTAATAATTGAAACAATTTAGATGTCCCCACTTCACAGCACATCTGTTTTGTAACCAGCTTCTACGGCTTAACCTGGTCAAGCTCATTCATGCCATTATCTTTGCCATAATTACAACTTTGACCATAAACCCGACTTACAGTACTTTCATTTTGAATGATGTTTGGTGAATACCAACCGATCAACGAGAATGGCGTTAAACCATTGAGAGCTCGTTTGTCACAATAAACAATGCAAACACCCCTCCTTTGCAATCCCACTGTTTGTTTTGAGGATGGCTTAAAATCAGTATGGACATATTTTTAAATTATCATTTTTGCAACTTTTCATAGGGGTTCATATAGAGAGTATTTACATGACACTTACTTGAAGGGATTATCAGCAAATCCAAGATGGCGGACATAGGTTGTCCTCAGAATGTGGCTTTTTTTTCTTGCCCAAAAGACAAACAAGTATTTCATTTCCAACAAAAACTAATATTCCTCTATTTTATGTATCATTTTTGCGAAATTAGAATAAAAATCGGAATTAATAAAAAATTTAGTCTAAAAATAGGTCGAAATTGACTTCTGGAATGTCATTTGGGCGGCCATCTTGTATCTTAAAAATATTTTCTCGTAAAACTTGGCCAAAATATACATACAGTGTGATTTATTTCATCACCATAGCTCCGGAGTTAATTACACATTGGAGCATTTGAATATTGAAGACAAAAGTGAGAGGGGAGATTAAGCCAATCTATTGGGGGAAGGGGATTTAACCCCACCATAAAACCTCTCAACATGGGCTTTTTTTTAGATGGCTACAAATCCGAGTTTGTTCATCATGGTTCAAAGCAAAACTGTGTCAAATTTCATGATTTTAACACAAAATGCGCAATTCATCCCGAATGTGGTGCTTAGCGGTTGGACTATATGAGATATTTCTGCAGATAAGAATCTTGGTTAGGGCAGCATTTGAAAAAGAGATGTCCTGACATTGCCATTTTAAACAGGAAGAATTCTCTCTGTCCGCCAGTCGTGGTTATAGACTGCTATCATCACCCCACTTACTTGAGTTCGGCCCGCTTGGTGGTCTGCTGTGGTAGAATGGACGGAAGAGACGGAAAGAGTTCACAGAAAATCGCTTGTTTTGCGGTGGAGAATTCTCGCCAAAGTAAGCCCCCTCATATCCCGTATCTACAAAAATAATAAAACATGGGGGATTATAACTACTCGAGTAGTGATAAAAGGAGAGCATTGGATCACAGACACAGGTGCGGGTGCAGGAGCAGGATCAGTGACGTCAAACTATTCGGGGAGCAAGGATTACAAATCTCGTTCGGCTCTTGCTGGACAGGTTGCGGTTCTGGTTTTATGAAAGCCCCAATTTTCAACACTCTTGCAGTCGCGTCCTTTCCCGTGAAGTCGGCGTTCATTACTATTTTCATGTGTTCGCATACTGCATGGAATACATTTTCAGAGGATATATGTGTCGAAGCAACAATAACAAATATATATTTTTATTTTTCTCGACTTGTAAACATGACCGGATCCTGTACAATGCAATATATCCTGGGGGCCCCTGTCCTCGTCAAACTATGGAGTAAGATCAGGGTGCAAGTTCGGGAGGAAAACCCGTTCACCAATCAGAATCAAGTACGCGACCATCATGTTTCTCACCATATTCAGTCACGTGATCCGGTAGTCCATGGAGTAAGATGCACTCCATAAAATTATCATTCTATACAAATCAACATAGTCAGGCCCACGTGTACTTTACAAATACGAGTGCTCATTCACCCCCATGGCTCATTCACCCCCAAGGGTTCATTCACCCCCATGGGTTAGTTTATAGGGATAGGGAGATCGCGTGCCCTTTCTATACTACTCATCGCGCATGCACAGCCGACACATTCTACTGTAGGGTGCAAGCCTGGCCCATGGAATCTCAGGTAGCGAAAACCCCAGGTCTCTCGCCCCACCCTATCCCGCGCAACACCTATAGGGATAGGGAGATCGCGTGCTCGTTATATACTACTGATCGCGCACTACTTCGCACATGCGCAGTCGACCCATTCTACTGTAGGGTGCAAGCCTGGCCCATGGAATCTCAGGTAGTGAAAACCCCAGTAAAGTGGAGTAGGAGGAGGAGGAGGAGGAGTAGTAGGAGGAGGAGTCATTACGCCACGGATTATACTAGGTAGATGTAGCTTTAGAAGGTATTGGGTTTACTATAAGAGGAAAATAGGTCATATTCTCAGATTCACTGTCATGCGTTCAAGCGATTGAGAGTGGAACTTCAACTCACCCCACCATGTTGAACATTCTACAGATATATCACAGTAGATTTTCTCAACAGGTTGCTTTTGTTTTTTTGTGGTTGCCTAGCCACGTTGGCACCAAAGGAAATACTGAAGCTGATAAAATGGCTACGGCAGCCCTAGATAACGAGGTTGATCCTGTTGGAATCTCATATAACGATTTCAGACCCTCTATCTGTGCTTATGTGAGAAAGCTGTTTCAATCTTTACGGGGTGCTGTTGATATTAAACAAACTTCATTAGTTTCAAAATCTGTAGGATATACTCATCTGAGCAACCAGAAACGTTTCGATCAAGCCATGATCAGTTAAACCTTGATTCTCTCTCTCTCCTAAAATATGTATCTACATGTACGCTGCGGTACGGTATATCAGATTATCGACGTTAACCCTATCTGGCCTGGGCTTTTGGGGACCTGTTGTGGCCTGGGGGAATGCCCCTCCCCCCCCCTAATTATTTTTCTTACCCCTTTAGCTAGGGCGCTGAAACTTACCACACTATACCCTTGGGTCAAGCTCTACCAGAAGATGTAAAATAATCCAAGATGGCCGCTTTGATGGCGTCACAGTGACGTCATTTTCAAAAACTGCATTTTTTGGACGATTTTTCAGTCAGATTTTCCGAATTTTTTATTTAAGCAATTTCTCCGCAAAAACTGCATGATAAATTAGTAAATATTAATGTGATGTGAAATAAAATAGTTTTTGCCCACTTTTCATCGAGGAAAAGCAGAAATTTTGAAGAAATATGACCACAAAAAAAAATCACTTTTCTGGTACCCCACATGGACCCATCTTGAATTTCCCCATGATCCTCTGCTCGGAGGGGTTATGCGAATAGGCTCAAAATGACCCCAATAAGATAAACTATACAGTCACGGAGTTTCAGCTCTCCATTGTTTGTCGTTCCGGACATAGCGCAGAAAGTTTGGTAGGGGGGGGGCCATTTCGCCCCCCGCCCGCCCCAGG
Organism: Hanleya hanleyi; assembly: GCA_036873755.1. Lineage (NCBI taxonomy): Eukaryota > Metazoa > Mollusca > Polyplacophora > Lepidopleurida > Hanleyidae > Hanleya > Hanleya hanleyi. The sequence continues at coordinate 73,902 of JAVTVY010038272.1, read as the reverse complement.
CCAGATAGGGTTAAGCAAAGTTGAGTCCGGTCAATTCTTGGATGGGTGACCGGGTGCTGTACTGTCTGGGCTGATCAGTATGAAACTTTATACATTTGTATCATTAAAAGTACGGGAGACTTGCGAAATATATGTAGCAACTATCCAATCAGATTTAAGCAATTGAAGCTTATGAGCTTCACGCCATATTTCATCGTTTCGATTCATTTGCTGGAGGTAATGAGTAATCTTGCAGAGTCATTCATATGACCAAACGACATATTGCAGATTAACTGCAGGATTGTGTGATTGAAAAGTGGATGTCATGGGTTGGTAAATGCCAAGAAACGTGATATCCGCGCTCAATCTGCATCTGTCATGGAACCTTCATCCAGCCAGGTTCTGTATTGCTTTGCTAAGGGAATAATCCACAAAAATTAATAGACAGGAACTGTCTAATTTGTGATGGAGGGATATCTATTTCTCTAATTTCTGAAAAGCCGACCTATGCAGGGAATCTGTCAGGAACTAAATCCTGAAACTGATGATTGGAAATGTGAGTTACAGTATAGCAAATATCAAGTTCTACAAGCTGTTATCTAATCAGGCTACATACTAAATCCTCACAATATGACAGGACGGGTGAATTATTCGGATGAGGGAGTTAATTACCATTTCCTCGTCGCATTGCTATGTTGCGTGTCTATGCGCAACTGCCCATCTCGAGATAATGAGCTCGTAAATGTCAGAAATTGTATACACGCGAGGTATAAAAGACAATTACTCCAGTTAAATGTCTTGAGATTGTGCCACGAAATCTCTACCACAAAAGTTCGAGGATAGGCGGATTTAACAACATGCGATTCAAGATAAACGTAAGGGTTATTATGTCAATAATACAATTATCAGCAGTGAGACTTAATTTCAGGGCTACAATTAGCGGAGTGATATTCTTTGAATTTCGACATTCCTTTCGACATTGGTCCTTTGATCTGTACAACTTGTAGTGAAGTTACCACGCGGTCAGTATGCTCAACCATTAAATCTGAACCATTACTTTGAAATCTGAACCTTGGAAATTTTCTGCTCTTTGTCAAATCCAGCTCAGCTCATTATCGCTTTCGGACATTCAAACACTCGTTATAGTTCTAGCACGCATGTGCCACCCCCACGAAAATGAAGTACAGCAACCGGCCAACACACACTGTGATATATGAACCATTGTTCGGTTTCTTCTTCGTCCTGAGCGAAGAAATATGGATTTCGAGTTGTAAATGACGTCATAAATGACACATTTTTTTTAAAGGAGGAAACCAAATTGTTCAGTTTGGCAAATGACCAACCTGCAATATAATAAAACGAACTTACACCTACTTCAAACGTGGAGCGGTAGCCGAATGAAATAATAACATATTTACCTCTGAATCTTACCAGCTTTCTGAACGATTGAACGATACCTCGTGGATTCAGTCTTTTTCTGAACGTCAGAGCTTTGATATCATTTTAAGCAAACTATTTGCGAAAATGTATATGACGTGAAAAAGCCACAGCCGAATATTTACGTATGCAAATATTTTCATACGTGGACTTCTAAAGTAGAATTTTGGAACCAATGGTTGATAAGCTAAAAAATAAGTATTTCAAAACCAATGCTATTTATTAAATATATATTAAGGTTTAATAAGTATTAAATAAATTAATTTCTTTTTTATTATTTAAAGGTACAGTCTAACAGGCTCAATGACTGTCAACCCACAAGGCCTCTATAGTTGAGAGTTTCGCAGTTGAATAGTTCCCTTGACGGTCATGTATGCACGTGATCGGGAATGTCCATTGCCAATACGTTCAACATGTAAGTCAAATTTAATATTTTTAAATAGGTTGAATACAGTAGAAAATAACTTTATATATCAAATTATTTTTTCCTATTTTGTTCTTTCAGTAACTTCCTCGTGTCTAGAAGTAGACTGACAAGTGGTTGAATTTTCATGACCATACTCCAAGCCATTGAGAGATTGGTAAAGAATGGCAAGAGCAGAGACAATTCGTTTGGTCAACCGTGGTAGTCTTACAAACACTGCAATTTACAAAGGAACGACTTATTTTAATACATGTGATTCAGTAAGTGTAATAGTGAGTGATTAGGCCAAAACTTAGATTAATTAGCCCATTCCCCTCTATTTTCTTGTTGTTGTTTTTTTTACGATACAACTTTCGTGTGAGCGTCAAGAGACAATAAAAAACTATATTAGTCTGTCTGTATATGGGTATAATAATGGGTATAGTCCCGAAATAATGAAATTTGTTTATTCGAACAGATTTTTGGTTGCCAGGCAATGACGTTACATATGGCTGGTTGAATAAACCAATAAAAAAAATGGAAATGCAAATACTAATCATGATTCTAAAACCTGACATAGAAGTAGAAAACATGCCTCGTTATTCTATTATTAAGAGGACGTTACAAGCCAAGTCGACCAGGTTTGATAACATAGCAGAGTGGACTGAACATCCAAAGGTTACAGCCATCAAAGATTGGGCAGTTTTGTAATGCCCAACAAATTACTGTTGCCTTTCTGGAAGAAGGTCAGAGGAGGTTTCACAGATATCAAACGGCATTGTATTAGGACTGCGTATAACTACTGGGGTAGAAAACAGTACCGAAGAAAAGTGTTCGTTAGATGGGTACAAAGGTTAGATGTGGAAAATTTATCCGGAAAGAGTTTTATCTATGCCCTGCAATATTTTTTAATTTTTAATTTTTAAATTTTTTTTAATGCCACACTCAAGGTTGTTTCACCCATAGGGTTACAGCCATTTTGGATTTTGAAGGAAGCCGGAGTACCCTGAGAGAGCCACCGCCCGTCGGCAAGTAACTGACAAACTTTCACACATGCACCAGCTGGGTTCGAACCCGTGCCTGTTCAGTGATGTGAGGCAAGCGATCACCAGCGAAACGCCTTAGATGCCCTGCAATAGAAACATTTGGTCCTGCTAACCCTACTTCGGAACGACAAAAACCTGCGAGCTGACACTCTCGTCACTTTGTGGTTTATCGTGTTGGGGTCATTTTGAGCCGATCTACATAACCCACCGAGCAGAGTATCATGGGTAAATTCAAAATGGCGACCATTTGGGGTACCAGAAAAGTGATGTTTTCGACATTTTTCTTCAAAATTCCTGCTTTTCTGCGAGGGAAAGTGGACAATAGCTTTTTTATTTCACATTAGATTATTATTTACAAAGTGGGCTACCATGGAACCAGACACCCTCCATCCACCCTATAAAACGCTGAGGACAGCCCACAAGATACAGACAGGACGCTTACATGGTGCAATAAAGACAAGTGATATTACAGTGCTATAGACATCACATTATCATGTTCCTGTTGCTTATCAGCAAAATGCATTGAAGCAACAGGAACCCGTGCACACCGAACACCCACCAACCACCCGCGTCTCACTGGTAAACAATATCACATAATTAGTCTCATCGCTCTCCCAATATTTTATCCGTTTATTTGCTATGCACATATGTCCATTCTCATGTTGTTTTGTTAACCATACGCATGCGGTTTGATAATGGTTATACAATGAACCTTAACCCTATCTGGCCTGGGCTTTTTGGGACCTGCCCTGACCTAACGAGGGACCATTTCGTCCCCGCCCCTTCCACCCCCCGTAAATATTTTTCTTATCCTTCGAGATAGGAGGCTGAAACTTACCACACTATATCTTTGCGTCAAGCTCTACCAGGAAATGTAAAAAAACCATCCAAGATGGCCGCTTTAACGACGTCACTGTGCGTCATTTTCAAAGACGGCATATTTTATTCGATTTTTCGGTCAGATTTTTAATTTTTTATTTATTTAGGTGATTTAGCCGCAAAAATTGTATGATAAATTAGTGAATAATAATCTGATGTGGAATAAAAAAGTGTTTGCTAACGTTTCCTCTCAGAAAACCAGGACTTTTGAAGATAAATGACGGAAACATCACTTTTCAGGTACCCCACCTGGCCGCCATTTTGAATTTAACCTTGATCCTCTGCTCAGGGGGGTTATGCAAATAGGCTCAAATCGACCCCAATATGATAAGCTAAAAACTCACGGAGTGTCAGCTTTCCAGCTTTTGTTGTTCCAGGGATAGTGTAGGAAGTTTGCAAGGAGGGCCATAATGCCCCCCTTCCCCGCTCCCTTCCCAGCCACGCCTGATGAGGTTAAAAATAATTTCATTTCCGGAAAGCTGCCCTGCTGAATCTGTATAGACATGTATTTCAAAATCATGTGCTTTCAAAATCATGTGCTTTCTGTTATGGATATTTACAGGCAGTACATGCATGTACACAATTTCACCAGAAATAAGGATTTTATAACGAGTTGGTAATATTCCTACGAAGTAGGCTCTCATTTGCAAATTGTCCGGTAATGAGTGAGTGAGTGAGTCAGTCAGTCAGTCCATCCGAATCCTTTCGTCGGCAAAATAAGGAGAATCGTTGACATTAGAACCTTGATTTTTGGCATGAACGTGCATTAGGGGACTGTTACCAGCAAGTTCTGAGCTGACCGAATTCTGATGAAATTTGATTTATAATTATTTTTTATTATTTATTGATCGCTCGGCGAGTGCACTGTCATGCCCATCGGGAACCCTTGGTTGTATGTTTCATTGCGACTTTTGTAGATTACCTGATACCAGGAAGCCGGGTCCATTCGAGATTCAGACCATCTGAGAATGGTTATCGTTGGATGGAATCCCCCAATTCCCAAATATTCTGAGAGCTTACATGATGCTACACTTATTCAACCTATGCACTACCCTCGTGAGGATTTCCCCACCCCTTGGGCAGATCTACTTAGGTGACCTATAAACCTCGAAATTGGCAAAAACGTGTCTTAAATCCTATCGAACCCTACTTCGTAGGTCCTGTGACGTTAGTCACACTGCTCATGTACACAAAATGGGAATTGCAAATTCCACAATATTGTGGTGAAACACACGGCCTCCACACTTGGAGGAATACACGCGTGTCCCATCTTCACACGGACTATTTATTGATATTTATCCTTGTCTCTCTGATGAAGGCAATTGTGTTACCTACTGTTTCATACTGCTTTCATACGGTGGACAAAATTGCTGCTTATTGCATATTTAATTGAGCCTCTTCAGGATTCATTATATCACATATGAATTCATATTCATTACAATTAGGGCTATTAACGATCAGCTCCATATTTAACTGGTACAGAACAGAATTTCATAATGATTTAATTTGGAACCAGCCTTAGGTTAAACATTATTAAGCTAAATTCATCAAAGTCTGTTGAATTTACACTTTTATCCACATACTTGTCAATCTCCGTTTTATTTCTCTCCTAAAAGTGAGTTAGTTTGTAGCATATTACTCTCTCGTTTGATCCACTATGGGTTATAGATACCGGTGCATATTTATGAATTGCCAAAATGTTTCATATTTTAACATCTTATTTCCAATTCTCCCATTTCAGATGGATTGTAATTTCTCGGGACATAACTGGATTGATATTCGTGTGGTTACAATCTTCAACTGTTGTAAGTGTTGCGCTCTGTTAACCCTACCAGGGCTGAGTGGGGCCATTATGATCCTCACTTACCAAACGGTCTACCCTATCTCCGAAACGACAGAAAATTGAGAGCTGATACTCTGTAACTTTCTAGTTTATCATATTGTGGTCATTTTGGGCATATTTGCATAACACCCGAGTACGGAATCATAGGCAAATTCAAAATGGCGGCCATATTAGGAACCAGAAAAGTGATATTTGCGTCATTGTTTGTTCAAAATTTCTGCTTTGCTTCCAAGAAAAATGGGCAAAATCTATTTTATTTCACATCAGATTATTATTTATTAATTTATAGTGCAGTTTTTGCGAAGAAAATACATCAATAAAAAAATCCATAAATCTTAATGGAAAATCGACCAAAAAAATTTCTTTTTCTTAAACGACTTCACTGTGACATTGGCGGCCATCTATGAGTTTTTACATTTTCTGATAGAGCCTGACGAAAGGGCATAGTGTGGTAACTTTTCAACCCCCTTGCTCAAGGGGTAAGAAGAATATTGGGGAGGGGGTAATGTCCCCCAGGCCTGAACAGGTCGCAAAAATCCCAGGCCAGGTAGGGTTAGCTATTACTTTCAATGTAATCCATATTTTGACTATTTTTATTTTAGAACAAATATGCACATAATTCTCTTGTTGTCTGACATGTATCAATACATCATAAACGTAATCATATCACAAGATATGATATTTCATTGTTAACCGGAAGAACTGCTGCGCTGTGCAGTCCGCTTCAGTCAGGCGCATCGGGCGTAACTTGTCCCCTATTGTTGAATTTCGTAAATCGTTTCTCCTGATTGTGCGGTGACGACAATGACGGTACAGTGATGGCTAATTGTTCCTAACCTCTGAAATATTAATTTTCATCAAACGAATCATAGCTATAATTTGAACCTGTCTCCACTTTGTCGCGTGAAGGTCAATTCGCTATACCAGAAGGGTGTTGTGGGAATAATAGTGGTTATACAATTGCGTCGATGGATCAGCACAAGGTCACATCTGATTGGCAATCAACAGAATTGTGCTCTCATCTACGATATATTTACAAGCTATAAAACACTCTGAATATAGATATCGCCATATCTATGCAAATCTAATGACGCCTCGATCATTTTGCTATAAGTGCCTAACGATGAGAATGCCTTTGCCGACACAATACCCCATCATCATCGCAGCACTCAATGCCACATTAAAAATGCATTGAGATATCCGACAAACTTGTTTCCAGATTCTATTTGATGATCTATATCTATAACAAGGAAGTAATTGACTATATCGATTTATTCATCCTCGGCAGATATATAGTATTATCAATTAAACAGCACACTTGTTTATATGGCTTTCAGAAATGATCATGATTTAACGATTCCTCTCCCGAGAAGAGTTCACAAGTACACAATTCTGATTTTTCTGGTTATTATTCTCGAAAACGTTTGAAGAGAATGATTCACATATAGTCTGTCTACACTGCAAATTGAATGTTTTTGATAAAAAGACTTATCTGAACATTTATCCGATGATCAAAAAAAAAAAAAAAAATTCTAAATGTATATATGTGTATGAAAACCAAAACATGCCTAAAGCATGTGTTTGAAACGAACAGTGTATACGTTTATAAACGTATTTGCAACCTAAACATTACGTCTATAACCTACTGAAACGGTTGGTTTCTTTATGTCACACAGGTGGGAGTGAACAATCAAACCAACCAAATCTAGTCACAGACATTCTCCGAAAATCGTCGATAACAAGATGGGGTATAGCTGTTGGTGCTGTAAAGACCCATTGATGTTTTTCTTAACCCTACCTGGCCTGGGGGGGCGATGGCCACCCCCCTACCAAACTTTATGCGCTATCTCCGGAACGACAAAAAATGGAGAGCTGAAACCCTTGACTTTATAGTTTATCATATTGGGGTCATTTTGAACCTATTTGTATAACCATCAGAGAAGAGAATCATGGGGAAAAGCACGATGGCGGCCACGCGGGGTACCAGAAAAGTGATGTTTTTGTCATATTTCTTAAAAATTTCTGCTTTTCCGCGACGAAAAGTGAGCAAAAAATATTTTATTTCACATCACATTAATATTTACTAATTTATCATGCAGTTTTTGCGAGAAATTGCATAAATAAAAAATTCTGAAAACCCGACCGAAAAATCGACCAAAAAATGTCGTTTTGGAAAATGACGTCAATGTGACGTCATCAAAGCGGCCAGCTTGGATTTTTTTACATTTTCTGGTAGATCTTGACCCAACGGTATAGTGTGGTAAGTTTCAGCTCCCTAACTTAAGGGGTAAGAAAAATAATTAGGGGGCCATTTCGCTCTCCCCCCAGGCCAGGATACGTCCCAAAAAGCCCAGGCCAGATAGGGTTAACTGGTTCTTTATAGAACCATACCCATATTGAAAACAAATAGAACTCTTTGAGAAGGTTCTTTATTGAACCCTTTAAGACCCCGCCAGCTTGAAGTCGTAAAATTGTTCTATATGGAACCGAGGTGGTTGTACATAAAATTTGTTTGGATCTATATTTAGCTTCACTCGTGTAACAGTGGAAAGAACCACGCGTTCTTAAAGCCCTGTTTGGCCTGGGCATTTTCGGTCCTGTCCAGGCCTGGGGGGTGGGGGGAGGGGGGGGGGGCAAATGGCCCCCTCTCTAATTATTTTTCTTACCCCTTGAGCTAGGGGGCTGAAACTTACCACATTATACTCTTGGGTTAAGCTCTACCCGATAATGTAAAAAAATCCAAGATGATCGCCTTGATGATGTCACAGTGACGTCATTTTAAAAAATGCATTTTTTGGTCGATTTTTCTGTTAGATTTTTTCAAATGTTTTATTTGTATAATTTCTCCGAACTTAGTAAATATTATTTTGATATGAAATAAAATAGTTTTTGTCTCCACTTTTCCTCGAAAACATCACTTTTTGTTACCCCACGTGGTCGCCATTTTGAATTTACCCATGATCCTCTGTTCGAGGATACGCTCAAGATGACCCCAATATGATAAACTAAAAAGTCAAGGAGTGTCAGCTCTCAATTTTTTGTCGTTTCCGAGATAGCGCAGAAAGTTTGGTGGGGGGCCATAATGCACCCCCTTCATCCCAAGGTCTGGTAAGGAGTATAGAATTAAAATTACACCTGAGACACCTGTGCTTGAATTGGGTTAGCCTATCTAGATTGTGTAAATATTGTACAGTCGTTAGGTTCATCAATAATACCCCCTCCCCCCACACTGATATAATACGAAGTCATCACCTTGGCTCAAGAGAAGAGAACTGCGGGTCTCTTGTGTCGGAAAAGGAGAGATATCAACACGAATATCGATCAGTTTCAATAGATCAGGGCTAATTCGGGAAAGACTGAAACGTTGGTTGTACGGGTATATTGGATATATATGTAATTTGAATGAGAGACTTGCGCAATAGGACCAAAAGATCAACTGAATTGCTAGTTCTGTCGGTTGATTGGTTGACTGGGCCAGAATGGGCAAACAGGAATGGTGCTCTCATATACGATATATTAGCGATAAAACGTCCTAAATATAGATATCACCATATCTCGCCCATTCTCGTCCATTCCGCTATAAGTGCTCACCAGACAGAATGCTTTGTCGTGCATCATCGCAGCACTCCATACCACACTAAAAATGCATTGAGATACTGGACAAACTTGTTCCTGGATTCCATTTGATAATTTATACGTATAACGGGGGAGTAATTAACCATATCGATTTATCCATCCTCAGCAGATAGTATTACCAATTAAACAGCACACTAGTTCATATGGCTTTCAGATATACACATGATCTAGCAGTTCCTCTCTCCCGAGAGAAGAGGTCACAAGTACACGATTCCGATTGTTCTGTTTATTATTCTCGAAAACATTTGAAAAGTATGATCCACAAATAGTCTGTCTACACTGCATAAACACTTTTCTAAACACGTCTCCGATGATCGTTCTGATCATATGATCAGGCATGATCGTTTTTATTCTTTTCTTTCGGGGGAGTTTAAAAAATCTAAATGCATATAGCTGGGTTATAACTTTTGGTGCCATAAAGACCCATTTATGTGTGTAAAATGTTCTGAATTGAACCCTACCCATATTGGAAACAAAAATAACCCTTTCAGAAGGTTCTTTATTGAACCCTTTAAGAGAGTTCTTCATAGAACCTGCCAGCTTTAAGTCGTGAAATTTTTTGGAACCGAGGTGGTTCTACATAAAATTTATTTGGTTCTATAATTGGCTTCTCGTGCACGTGTGACAGTGGAAAGAACCACGCGTTCTAAGAGTGTAGAATTAAAACTACACTTGAGACACCTGTGCTTGAATTGGGTTAGCCTCTCTAGATTGTGTAAATATTTTTCTGTCTGTAGGGTCATCAATACTCCCACACACACTCATATAATATGGAGTGATCGCTTTGGCTCATGTGGCGAGTATACTTCACAATCGCGGTTCTCTTGTGTTGAAAACGGAGAGATATCAACAGAATATCGATCAGTTTCAATAGATCAGGGTTAATTCGGGAAAGACTGAAGCGTTGGTTGCACGGGTAAATTGGATATATATTTTTTTCATTTCTCCAGTTTAAGTTAAATCCGTTTTCTTCGTTTCTGGTTGAATAAGGAGAAAACAGTTCCGAGGAAAATGTGATATCCCAAGGCCACAGGACTCCACGGCCACAACATGGAAACGTGATCACATGGGATGAAAATGAAGCAATGACAATGAATGACACAAGATGGAATTTAAGACTAAGTGAATTCCAGGTATAAAGTGACAGCACTTGTAGTTACAAATGCACTGTTTTCAGAGTGGCCAGTGGGAGTCTCACCCTTTACTCAATCCGTCGTCTTCACAAGAAGACACTTCATTTCCTATTCGCTCGCGTTATTGAAACCCGCGCGTCATCTCTATAAAGAATGCGTATTAAAGGCCGTCGCAGTCTTATTAAATACATATTCTAGCGAAGTAGGGTAGGCATTAGGACTCCGACGCGAACTGAACTCTTGGAAATCCCCACCCCCAGTTGAAATCCTGCCTATATTAAGACGGGCACTGCCCAAGTCAGAATCGGCAGTGATTTTTATCAAAAATCACCAGAAGTTTTCATCAAAAGTAGGTCAGCTCAGAACTTGTTGGTAACAGTCCCCTAATACACCTTCATGCCAAAAATCAAGGCTCTAATGTCAACGGTTCTCCTTATTTTGCCGACGAAAGGATTCGGATGGACTGACTGACTGACTGACTCATTACCGGACAATTTGCAGTCTGTAGCCTACTTCGTAGGAATTTAACACAAAAGTTATGAGGAAAGCTTCCCAAAACAAATTAGTTCATCTCTGATATTAACACTTAATTTCAGCAGTCGTACTATTAGCAAATATTGAACTCACCAAAATGTAACATTCACTTCAAGCATGAGTGAGGCTTCTTGAAAGAATGTTAAATATACCCTCGTTACGTGTGTCAAGATTAGTTGATAGAACAGCCGACGCGGCGCGAGTAAACATGGATGTTGAATGTTCGAGAGGAAATGATAAACTGTCAGGGTACCGGTATGTGATCAGCGACCACGGAAAATAATACAGGTGCCTAACAATAAGGCAATTTATGCATTCGTATTTTTTTTTCATAGGATCTGTCAAATATTTCATATGTTTTGTCAATCTAGGTAAACCAAGATGGTAAATCAGGGGAGAACCATCTAGACGTGACGCTTCGAAAAATTCGTGCGAAATGTTCGCCGATATTCTTCTCACTCTGACCATGATGGAAGTTTAATTCACGGACATTAACACCTTCGCACCGCATGATCTTTTGACCTAGCAAAGCCATACTTCTCGGCGGAAGCGAACCCTTTGATCTTTACGGTTTACCAGACATAGTCTGAAAATTATGCCATATTTGGATACCGTTTCCCGATAATGTTTACAATATTGGTCCACGTGTTACCGTGCGTAATAACTATGGGCGTGATTTTGAAATTGTTTTCCCAGGCTAGTCACCTGATTGGCTAACAAATGTAGTTTGAAATTCGCACGGGATTTATATAGCGAGGAAGTCAGATATGATATTCCGTGGTATTAGATCTGAGTTTACTGAGATTGATGCTTTGTCTGCTTCGAACAAAACACGCGTTCTCAGATCTGGAATATGGATGGGAAGACAAATTATACCTATTTTTTTTTTGACAACTGATTCTATTTATACAACGATGATCTCCAGAAAGGTATTAATGGTAATTTAAATCTGGCCAGTATGAATCACTATAATATCAATCCAGGATGATTACATATATAGTTGTCGGGTTTGATATTCGCGAGATTACATCCCACCCACCTGAAGGGTAATTTACGACATCTCTAACTGAACTGAACCATGAAAATCGTGGCATTATTCCGGCATCACCTCGAAGTTTGCATATATCAGCCTCTTTGATGGGCCATAATTCATTGATATATTGCAGCTCAACAGATAAAATCAACCAGCCAAGGGATTTACAATGATACGGTATGTAAAACAACAGCGTTGATTAAGCGATATCCAGAAGGGGAGAATAATTGTCTCCGAAGGTAGGGACATGTCAATGATTTATGGATAGGGTGAAACACAGAGCCGGACATGTGCATGAACACTATGAGGTATTGCAAAATACAAAAAATGGTGTTCGCGTAGCCTCCATTCTCACATCGTCAGGTGTAGCAACCTCTGACTATACCGTGCAAAAAATGCGGCGCGCATGCGCATTCGATCTTTTTCGATTTTGATTCACACAGGGCATGTATCGGCATATGAGATAGATGGGAAAATGCATCCAGTATATGTGGTAAAGTTGTATGATAAATTAGTACACAAGAAACACAGGGTAGAACGTTTAGCTGTGACATGCTGAGCCCACTCCACTCCGTTTACACGCGGTCGAGGCTGATTGGGCGCGAGTCATGTGCTCAAAACCTGCTCGCCGCAGTTTTAACTCTGGTGCAATCAGAGGGTATATCTGACAGTAGGAGGTATACAATCTGATGCCATGAGAATGGTAGCCCCTTGCTACGGTTCTTACTGCATCTGTGAACAAAGCTTGTTTCAAAGGTTAGGTTTCCAACTCGATTAAGTGCGCACGCACACGAGCCCCGGCTACATCCTTTCGCGCAAACTCCGAACAGCGCGTGTCAGCTGAACGACTATCGTCTAGCCTACAATCACTGCCCGCAATTGAAATTATCGTTGACACGCTCTCAGCGCAAAGATCACTCGGCCAATACAATCATTTCTCTATCACTTTAATAGCCTCATTATTCATTAACAAAATATCTTCCAAAATAACCTACACTGGTTTCACTGATAGGGAGATTATGTTATTGATTTTTGTTTGTGTTTCGCATGAAATAATCCATGCGTATGAAACTGCCGTAGTGTGTGATACAATGGATCCTATTACTAACTGTGTAGGGGTGACAGCTCGTCAGAGGATCATATGTCGACTGTTTAGCTTTGTCGCTGAACGCAAATCAAAGCGCCGTATTCCAATTAATTATTCTAGTTATGCCTATTAAAGGTACATGTTGTTATGACAGCCCTTCTGTCATTTCATGCTAGTTAGCAAATAAAACAATGAACCTGCGGTTTGTCACTCAGTAGCCTCTCTCCCTACATCGCTGTACTGTTTGGAAGGTCCCCTTTTCAAATCGAGAATTGACCAAGCGAAACGTCAGCTGCGTCAATAGAATGTTTCAATCAGCTCCGGAGACCACACAGATTAGCTGTCTTATATTCTTCGAAACTGTGCTAGTGCACTCGACTGCTGTCAGGCGTGTATGTCCAATATATAACATAACAGGGGTCCACCCTGTTATGAGGATACCTTTCGGGCAGTCCAGATAACAAGGCGATACGCTCAGCGACAAATCGGTCGCTCTGCACACCACCAGAAGGCGTGGCGTATCCAAAATATTTGGGTCAGAAGGACCAACATGTTTGGGTCCAAATGGAATTTGACCGAAAACAAAATCCAAAGTTAGCCCCAAGATGGAGACACCGATGGAGAAATGTGGACGATACACAATCCAAAGCGACATCCGGTGGCAAGATTGCATACATGTATAACACATTTGAAATGAATCGATTGAGCCGTTCGATACATTCTATCAAAAGATATTGCCTGGACAATTTATATTGTATGCATATCTATGTATGGGAATTCCAATATGGCGGCAGCGGCTAAAATTTTAAAGGCACCTCGACGAAAAGCATGGCCGACCTTCCTCTCACCTATAAAAAGCCATTCACCAAATTTAAAATAGATCGATACATCCTGTCAGAAGATATTACCCGGTCGGACAATTTATATTTCATACATATCTGTGTATGGGATTTGCAATATGGCGGTAGCGTTCATATTTGTAGACGCACCTCGGCGAAAAGCAATACCAAACTTCCTCTCGCCTAAAGAAGCCATTCTCCATATTTGGAAACAATCGATACATCCTGTCAAAAGAGAATAGGGTCAGGGTGTACGGACGCCCGGAACCCCCAGGTATCTCCGGCCTCGGACAGGGAGAAAAATGGATAACGCAACAATGAGAAGATGGGAAAGAAGTCGTGAAATTTACGAGAGTGACATGTTTCTTGAATCAAATTTCATTTCTCTTCTTGAAATAATATGTTGCTGTGGGCGACATTATAGATGTTTCCGTCGTGCTTTGATTTCTGATATGTCATCCGACGTTGGATGCAATTACCTTCATGTTCTAAAAATATATAGCAATGCCTATAGGCAAGGCAAGAAATGAATGAAGCATAATTTACGCCCTGAACCCGTTGAGGAAATATGACTCATGATGTCTATAAATTGTAAGCGTATCTGACAAGACAAACCATCCCCCAGTCCAAAGATGAAATCGAAATCGTGTCATGCAAAACCATCGGAAACGAGAATGAAATATGTGACTGGCCAACTTCTGCTCAATTTAATTGCAATAAACTCACAAATGCGAGTTATATATTTTCTGAAAGATATTCATTAATGCAACTAATATTTGAAAACAGTTCTGTTCCCTACATCAAATGAAGTACCGGTATTTGAACTTAAATGCAGGTGTCTGTGAAAATTTCACCCTCAGATATCTTCTAAATGCTGAGTTTCTGATTCCTAAAATATACCTTTTCATCGAAATAAAATAATTTTCGTTAATGAGGTCTTGTGATTTGAAAAATTAATCACGACATACGGATAAGTAACCAAGCAGGCCTCTCCGTTTCAAAGTTATCCATGCTTTCAGTTGAAGGGGTTGACTTTTCAGATTTTTCGAACTTTGGATTGTCATAAAAGCATTTTCAGGACGAAATTGACAAAAATCAGGCATTTTTTTAAGCTTAAATACCCATATGTTTAGAGCTGTGTCCAAATTTCGTGAGTTTAAACTCAATAACATAGGAGTTGTTATAGCCAATGTCAAAAACGGTGACTGCCGCTTGGGGAATTGACTAAAACTAAACTAAAAGCATGAACTAAATTGATTCGGAATATTTCACGAGGGGACTTGATTTTGTGTGCAAAGACAAATGCATACACTGCAAGTACTGTTTGAGGCTTCCAGGCGCCTACATATGTAAAACAGTAATCACAGGACGGAAAAAATGCTAAGAGCCGTTATTCACTGAATGACTGTGTTTATTTTCCCCATATTGCTGCGAGATCAAAGCAATTTCAGACCACAAATCAATTTCCTTAATATGATAGAGCCTTATCATTGGTTTTATTTAAATAATTGAACAGGTTTCGGCCCACAGAGACGATGCGACTCCGCAGATGATTTACAGTGATCGGTCGCATTTTAATTGATTTCTTTTACAGAAATTAATCTGAGAAGATCGATTGATGTTCCTTGACAACCAATAATGGTATTGAAACGAGAATAAAAGAAAAGAGAACGAAATGGGGAAACCCGTATTATTACGTCTCTTTGGTTTTTAATCTGAATCATTTTTTGTTACACAATCACGGACGGATTATATCATCTGCACAAACATCTTTGTTAGCCGAGAACTGCCCGACGTGGTGCGTATCACCCAATCCAGTAACATTCATATGTTATTGGACTATACGCTATTGTATGGACGAGTCGTGGGAGCAAGGAACGGGGCAAGCTCGAGAAAGCAACGATCTGACGGGAACCGCCAACCCAAAATTCCAATATGTCCCTGACGCCACGTCTTCATAGACCAGATTGCTTCTTCGGAACCGAATTATGTACCTTACTATAAAATCTCCAGACAATCCCTTTCCAGAATGCTTATTTATAATAGATTATTAGATAGCTATAGCTTATGGATAGCTACATGCGAAAAAAGTTATTTGCTTCATCGTCGCGTATTCCAACATTGTGGACTCATTCGGCGCTCTTCAGGCCTAACAAGAAAGTTTTCCTCTGTTTCAAAGTTATCCTTGCATTCAGTTGAAGGGGTCGATTTTCAGATTTTGATAACTTTGGACTGTCATAAAATCATTTCCGGGGCGAAATTTACAAAAATCAGGCAGTCTAAAATGAATCCCCGTATGTTTAGAGCTGTTTCGTGACTTCACACTCAATAGCACGGGAGTTATTAGACAGCCTGTGTGAAAATCGGTGACTGCCGAGGGGGGATTTTCTTCAACTGACCGGCAGTTTTCTCAACCAAGTTAAATTTTACTTAATTTTCAAATATTATTTGTATGAAAAGTTTGAAGAAAGTTAACTAGTTGATTAGTTGACAAACTTATTGTAAAAGCCTAATTAATATTAATTTTTATATTAGGCAGAAAAAGAAAACATTTTTAAATTTTGGAAGCCTACCCTTGAGGTAAAAGCAAATTATTTATAGGTGAATTTGCAAAACCTCACGAAATAATGACTGGTTCATCTCGAACTGTGAACTGTTAACTGTGAACTGATGGTCTAACTTCGGGCACCTAAAAGCATGAACTAAATTGACTCGAAATATTTCACGAGGGGACTTGATTTTGTGTGCAAAGACAAATGCATACACCGCAAGTACTGTTTGAGGCTTCCAGGCGCCTACATATGTAAAACAGTAATCATAAGACGGGAAAATGCTACATGTAAGAGCCGTTATTCACTGAATGGCTGTTTTTATTCTCCCCATATTGCTGCGAGATCAAAGCAATTTCAGACCACAAATCAATTTCCTTAATATGATAGAGCCTTATCATTGGTTTTATTTAAATAATTGAACAGGTTTCGGCCCACAGAGACGATGCGATGATTTCTTTTACAGAAACTAATCTGAGAAGATCGATTGACGTTCCTTGACAACCAATAATGGTATTGAAACGAGAATAAAAGAAAAGAGAACAAAATGGGGAAAACCATATTATTACGTCTCTTTGGTTTTTAATCTGAATCATTTTTTGTTACACAATCACGGACGGATTATATCATCTGCACAAACATCTGAATCAGTTGAGAAATTGCCATACGGCGCTTTATTGCTTTCTGGCATTCGATTTGAACTTCAATTTGTTAGCTGCGAACTGTCCGACGTGGTGCGTATCACCCAATTCAATAACAATCATATGTTATTGGATTGTGCGCTTTTGTATGGACGAGTCGTGGGAGCAAGGAAAGGGACAGATCGAGAGGGGAACGACCTGACGTGAACCGCCAACCCCAAATTCAAGTATGTGCCTGACGCCACAACTTCAATGACCAGATTGCTTCTTCGAAAGCGAATTATGCACCTTGCTTTAAAGTTTCCAGACAATCCCTCTCCAGAATGCTTATTTCTAATAGATTATTAGATAGCTATAGCTTATGGATAGCTACATGCAAAAAAAAAGTTATTTGCTTTATTGTCGCGGATTCCAACATGGTGGACTCATTGGGCCCCATTCAGCCCTAACAAGAAATATCTTAAGAAATAATGGGTGACGGAGTTTAAATGGGAATGGGAATTCTGCAGAATATGTATTCTTTGAAGTATTTAATTTCGCATAAATAACTGCAGAATTTGCAGGCGGAACTATTTATTTCTACATACCACCCCGCATTGTTTCTTCTTCAACGGACAAGAGCTGTCCGTGTCAACGTGTGTCACTGTCAACAATGACGGCGGCAGATTTATTACCCGGTGAAAAGCCTCGGGCTTCTAAATATTTACATAAAAATAAAATGAGAATCAGGATACTGGGCATGGGGAATTTTGATAAGGAGAAATTGATTTCATGCAATTCCATTGGCTTAACATCCTCTGTTATCAGTCAATTACATAAAGTAGTGTCATTGGTTACGTAACTCTCTAATTTCGGTTGTTACCCTCATATAAGAGGCAAAACACAGAAGAAGGCAGAAGAAAGGCACACAAAACGGAAGAGTGTCGAACACTATAAGGAACCCATATAGTATATTCTCGTAGGGAGGGGTTCCTCATTACAATAGAGTTCGTGTACAGCCTATAATGCCTACCACACTGGAGTGTGGGGGTTTTATTGGTTAACTACTGTTAACATGCGAGACTGGAGATGACAGGTTCGCTTGGAAACTTCAATTTGCTCGAAGGTTCATTATTTGGTATACACCCTGAGATTAACCTGAATAACTAATACAATTCTAAGCGTTTATTCCAATAACTGACAGGGAATGATTCCTTAATCCTACCTGGCCTGGGCGATTTGGGACCCGTTCAGGCCTCCTCCCCCTAATTATCTTTCTTACCCTTTGAGTTAGGGGACTGAAACTTACCACACTATACCATTGGGTCTTGCTCTTCTAGAAAATGAGAAAAAAAATCCAAGATGGCCGACATGATGACGCCACATTGGCGTGAAGCCCAATCAGGGCATAATGCCCCCCCCCCCCCGCCCCAGGCCTTGTAGGGTTCAATCTAAGGTTGTTTTCATTCAGCGTTGCCAAGACAGCCCAGACACCCAAAAATTCTGGTTGGACTTGATCACATTATGTACTCGCTATGTTCTTTGAGCGTCGATCCCACGTACCATCTTGATATGCAAATTTGGAGGCCAATTTTACTCAGAGATGCGAGTGGTGATAACCAAAGAGATAAATGTTTTCTCTGTCAGTAAATGTCAGATTATGTTGGCAATAGCCCAACCTTTTGGCAATTTTGGCAATAACAAGTGTACTACCCATGTTAGGCGACGCCAAATTCTCCCATTCCTTTATACGGTGTAGCAATGTACTGGGGTATAAGACGACACGAATAAATATTAAAAAGAGTGTAGTGTGTTCAGTCCATAAAAAGTTGCTTTACGCCAGACCGTGGCTTGGTCAACTCTGCCTCGATATAATATATGTTAATTGATCGCCCGTGTGCCAGCCAGTTGCCATGCTACACAGCAATCTCCAAGCCGAACCCTCGATCTCATTTTAGACCTGTCGATTCAGTCTGTGCCCTCAATAGCATTGCGCTTGAGCCATGACTGGTCTGTTTATGTCTTAACCTAGGCTCACTCGTCATTCAGTCTGTGAAAAATAACCTAATCACCCACTGTGGCTTGGCCTAGCTACGATGTAGTGAAGAAACAAATGTGTCATAATCGCTCAATTTTAAAATGTTTATTTTCTAGGTCGCGTGGTTTGGCTGCCATCTTGGATTTTGTAAACCATTTCACAGATTTGGCAAGGGCTTATTCTCTCGAACCAGATACAGATTTCTAGTGTACTGCACTATATCGGGAAGGTCATTTTCTGTTGAACAGAAAGCCAGTACAGTTGTCTGATAGAACGGTTTCACGGTCATATTTGGTTGACCTCGCCATGCTACGCAGCAATTTCCAAGTCGTGCCTTCTATCTCAAGAAGAAACACAAATATCCTCCGAAACTTTCAATATGTTTTGTCGTTCTGTTTGTGAATTTTATAAATAAACATATATTTCGCTCTCAAAAAAATCCTCGCGCAGAACCAGGATCCAGAAAACGGACACGAATACTCAGGTGGGGAGAAATGATGAAACGTGGACGAAATTTCACCCTTTTCGCTGCGGAGTTCGAAAAGCAAGGTAGCCTAGTGTTATGCGTCTGGATCGTCTATGGCCTGAAGTAATCGACTCCAAACAAATTGTCAGGCTGCCGGGAACAGACTAGGGCCTTGGTCGTGGCCAACCAGGGAGTTCAATTCAATATGTCCCCTTGTCTTGTTCCAGGAGGTAGCAGGGGGAGACAGCCAATGCAATAGTTAAAATAAATAATATATTCAATATGGCGGAGTACAATTCTGTAAAGATAGGGCACATCGGTCATGTTAGACGAAGTGATGTGAATTTACGGGATGTCCAATAGTGGGGAATGGGAAAGTTGTCGCCCGTTGCTCCATTTGCTAACAAATGTAAGCGGTATCTCGTTCAACGTGAACTTTCCCCCAAAGATCGAGTTTCCTACTGTAACGAGAGTCAAGTTCAGAGAAAAGAGAGTCAAGCACCTGGTCGAGTACTCCTCTTTTCATACTACTTTAGAATAATGTACATAAAATGTACAGTGGGCGATGACGCTGACAGAGGCCAATATCTATATATCAGTACAAGCAAGTATGTAATAAACCATCACTTTACTGGTACCGAATGTTAGCAAGTGTTTGCGACAGCCAATTAACGAAGTATGTCTTTGAATCGATTTCATATACACCTTCCTGACAATGACCTACGCTATGAGTTGCCAAAACTGAGAGCAGCAGCGATCGACTTTCGTCCTTGTGATTCACTGCAGATTAGCACAATAACATTCCGTCAATTTCGATATTGCCCTGTATTAAAGTGTGTATTGTATTAAGATATGGCGGAGTCCTGATGAAGATCCCAAAAACTCCCGTTAATAGACCGTCCCGTTTGTAATACAACGCGACAAGTCAATGACGTTTATAGACAAACATAGCCGAGATCAATCTATGCTTGTTGATGTATATAATCTGCCGTATAATAAGCATTTATGGTTGGACGCTATCAAGCTTCCCAGAACGGCCATCTCTCATATGTCATCATTTGCCGCGATGATGTGTGAATTGCGGAGAAGCTCTCCCGCTCTCATTAACGTGACTCTGCACATGTCAGGGTTTCAGCAAGAGTGTCATCTGCTGGGCAAGGACATCATTAAAACGTTTTCTTGACGTCATTTCCAAATATGGTAATGCTAGGAAGATGGCGTCCGGCTTTCCTGGAAATTAATTATTTCCGCGTATCGAAAATCCCATCGTTTGAGCAAGTTAGGTCTTCTAACCGGTGTTTCGCGATGATGATCACTTTTGGAGGACATCAAACATTCTCATACTAATTGCAGCCTTCAACTCACGTCGTGATATGACTGAAATGGTGTTGAAAGCGACGTTGAATCATATTCACTGACTCGCCCGTCCTAGTAACTTCACAGCATGCCATTTTCCATTTGTGCGGTGAAAACTAACACATGTCACGTGACCAGTCTATATACGCGTTTCGCTCAACCCTACCAAGCCTGAGATGAGGACGGCGGGGGGGGGGGGGGTGGCATCGTGCTCCACGCCCCCACCCGCTACCAAACTTTCTATCCTATCTTCGGAACGACACGAACTTGAGAGCGACGTTGTAGTTTACCATATTGGGATCATTTTGAGCCTACATGCATACCACTCAAGCAGAGGATCATGGGTAGATTTAAAATGGCGACCATGTGGGTACCCCAAAAAGTGATGTTTTCGTCATTTATCTTTGAAATTCCTGCTTTTCTGCGAGGAAAAATGGACAAAAACTATTTTATCTCGCATCAGATTATTATTCTCTAATTTATCATGCAGTTTGTGTGAAGAAAACACATAAATAGAAAAGAACACTGGAAAATGATATTGCGGCATTTTGTATTACAAATCTGCCGGTTACCAGATGTACAGCGCTAATCACCGATGAAACTTGAAACAGATTGCGAGCGGACAGGGCTCTACGTTCCGTCAGGGGATTTATTTATTTATTATAAAAAAACTCCATTCCCCAAAATCGAATGGAATTTCAACCGGTTGGCGTGCCAGAGATAGTTACCGCGAGTAGCATGATAGGTTATATACATGTATTTAAATCGACCATAATGGTCGATCGTTGAATGTAATATAGTACCCCTGTTAAAAATTGCTTCCTATGCGCTGGATTAGTCAGTGTCGTGTTCTTCAGACCAATACGAATTTAAATATAGGCATACAAGTGTGAATCAGTGATAATGGTACAAAAATATCGTTACATGAACAAATTTCACTCTATGGTGAATTGGTTCACATCAAGGATTAAGATGTACCGAGCATATATGATTTATCTGCAATTATCACAAGTCAACGTTAACGAGTGACAGAAAAGTCACCCTCCAATCCAGCAAATCGGCTTGACGACCACGAAATGAGCTAGCGCTTGTATTCTACAGTTAAATGTTAATCTGAGGAGCAGTTAATTGTATATGTGTATGCCTATGGTTATTGTTTGTCCTTATTTTAGTTTGACTTACATCGAAGATAAGAGAATAAAAACTGATGCATGTTGAATTTAATACAGGTTTCATTTATTTTAGTATCTTTCGCAGGCGATCTGGCGGTCACATGAAACCTGTAATCGGCGGAGGACTATTTTGAAACACCTTGTTCAGGCCTGTTTCACTTGTGACGTGTCCCAAAGTTGTGACAACGTCGAGTGTGAGTAGACGTTTCATTTTGAAACATGTAGTTGGGTTCGAATCACTGTGACATGTTTCAGATTGAGACGTGTTCAGATACTGCACATGTTTAATGAAATATTGACCAAAGTGACATATATACTCCAACGAACACATGCTCAAAGGAGACATGTTCATATTGAGACACCATTAACTCATATGAAGATGAAACGTGTTTTCAAGTTTCAAAATGAAATATGTACGTACTCTCAAAAGTTGGGACAAGAATCATGTTTCATTTTGAGACGTTAAGCATGTCGCCAATTCTTACAGTGTAGGAATACTCTGATTCTATTGAACGCACGGCGAAGAATGCTGTGATTTAAATTCGAAAAATTCTCTCTTCGGCTTGCATGATTTTTGGTCATGCTGATTTGAACAGTTGTATTCTCAGTTTTAGACGAAAATTCTCCCGTTACGCTGATCATAAGCTGTGAGTGGGATTCGAACCCACGACCTCTCCTCACGGCGGACATCGTGAAAGGCGCAATGCGGAAGAAGTCTAGACGATTCTTTAATGGCTAATGCTGTAGTTACGGTTCAATGTGGAATCCTGTGATTCTTGATATTCTAAACCATATCTGGCCTGAGATTTTTGGGGCCTGTCGTGACCTAGGGTGGGGTGGGGGGGGGGCATTTTTTGGGGGGGGGGGGCAAAATGCCCCCCCCCCCCCTAATTATTTTTTTTACCCATTGAACTTGGGTCAAGCTCTTCCAGAAAATGTAAAAAAATCCAAGATAGCTGCTTTGGTGACGTCACAGTGACGTCATTTTCAAAAACGGCATTTTTGGTCGATTTTTCGGTCAGATTTTCCGAATTTATGCAATTTCTCCGCAAAAAAACAGCATGATAAATTAGTAAATATTAATGTGATGTGAAATAAAATAGTTTTTGCCCACTTTTCATCGACAAAAAGCTGAAATTTTGAGGAAATATGACAGAAACATCATTTTTCTGGGACACCACATGGCCTCCATCTTGAATTAACCCATGATTCTCTCCTTGGGGGGCCATGCAAATAAGCTCAAAATGACCCCAATATGATATACTATAAAGTCACGGAGTTTCAGCTCTCTATTTTTTGTCGTTCCGGATATAGCGCCGAAAGCTTGGTGGGGCATCTCCCCCCCAGGCCAGGTAGGATTAAGTCGATACTTGTAATTTTTACTCCCGAGATGATAAGACTGACGAGATGAATTACACATGGTCGAGAAGAATACTTTGATCTAGATTTGCAGCAATCTGTCAGAAGGTACGTCTTAGAATTACAAGTCTACATTCTATTGCAACCCATACACTGTCATTCAGGAGCAAATCAACACCAATTACGGTTGTTATGATAAGCAACTGCGGAGAAATCTCATCGATTTATTATAATCCGCCGGAGATTTATTCTCTAACAGATCGCTTCAAATTAAAGCAGATTCAGTAGGAGGTAGTTCCACCGGAAATAATCAAGCCCTTGAAATGGGCGAACCGGAAGTCATGGTATCCGTACGGCTCTGACAGAGTTCTTGTTAGAGGACCAGTATACGCCGTTAAACATTCCCATGAGGTCCCAAGAGTTCAAGATGTTTTGTGAGGCGTCGTTTAAAGCATCACTGTTTTGCGAGTGAAGCGGATAGAATCTGTGACTTACACACAATTCAAGTCAAGTTGCGCCGTCGCACCAGCAGGTGCATTCGCATAGCGATTCGTTAGTCGATTCTATCTTCTAAGCCTATTGTCTAAGCCCAAACATGTTCCAAACGAAACGGGTCTGAACATGGCCTAAATTTGGAAGTGTTTCAAAATAGTTTACATCCCATTACATGTTTCATCAGACCGCCAGATCGCCCGACAGAAACTGAAATAAACGAAACATTTATTACATCCAACTTCCATCAGTTTGTATTCTCTTATCTTCGATGGAAGTCAAAGTTGGATATGAACCAAAAATAACTGCAGGCAGGAACATATATAACAAGACTGCTTGGTCCTCGGGTTAGCGATGACTTTTGATAATTTCAGACAGATACATGTTCGGTACATCATAATACCTGGTGTGAACCCATTTATCACAGAGTGAAAGTTGTTCATGGCAATAATGTGCTCAAGTTATGATCAACAATATCACTGATTCACACTATATATCAACTTGTATATATTTTACATTCATATATGACAATAACCAAATTGATAATTTACTCAAGTTGCCCTATTGGTCCGTTGACACGACGCGGCCTAATCCAGCACGCAGGAAGCAGTTCTTAACAGGGGTACTAGGTTACAAACGCTACGTTACGACCATACTTGCTGATGTGTAGAACTTGTATATGATGTATTATGCTACTCGCGGTAACTATCTATGGAGCGAAAATCGATTGAAATTCCATTATATTTTGGGGAACGAAATACGGATCGCAGATGATTATTAGAATCATAGAGGTCTGGATTCGTATCGAGTTGTTGCAACCGTGATGAGAAAAATTGTCCTACGCACTAACAATATCCAATATTATCATACGGATGAAAAATAATTTCCCCTCTCTCTCCACCTGGTGTTACAATTGTCAAACAATGGCCGAATTCCGTGCAAGACAGTCAATCGTATTTACTATGTCCAGAAAATCTCCTGATGCTCAACACACATTCAAAATACTGAATATAGCTTTTGATCACATAGAGAACACATTTTTTGTTCCTTTCAATGCATCTGTGTTTTTTTATGACAGCCGTGCTACATATTTTGTTGGTATGCTCATATATTAACTCGATTACTATTAACCTTTCCAAGCATGGTGGGGCATCATGCCCCACCCCTAACAAACCTTCTACACTATATCTCCGAAACAACAAAACATTGCGAGCTGACACTACGTGATTTTATAGCGTATTATATTGTTGTCAGTTTGTCCCTATCTGCATAACCCTCCTACAAAAGGATCATGGGTAAATTCAAAATGGCGGCCATGTGTGGTACCAGAAAAGCGGCGTTTTCGTCCTTTTTCTTCACGATTTTTGCCTTTCTGTGGCTAAAAGCGTACAAAACCTATTTTATTTTACATGAGATAATTATTTCCTAGTTCGTCGGAGAACGTAGCACAAATACAAAAAAATATTGGAAAATGTGACCGAAAAATCGACAAAAAATGTATATTTACAATATGAAGTTACTGTGAAATCTTCAAAGCGGTCATTTTGCAATTGGATTTTTTGCACTTCCTAGCAGAGGTTAACCCAAAGATATATTGTGGGAAGTTTTAGACCTCTAACCCAAGGAGTGAAACAATATTTAGCGAGGAAAGGGTGGGACTGAAATGGTCTCTCCTAAGACACGAACAGGCCTCAAATACCCTAGGTCTGGAAGAGTTAAATTATGATGCAAACAATTCAATTAAATTGGTCAGTCTGTCAATCCTCAATACAGATACTAGATATCTTCACGATCGCTAAAGACCAGACATAAATATCTGGAAGCCAGTGGTAATCGTATCCTTTTTTATAAAGCTCGTGTACGATGTCGCAATGCATTTCTGTGTTACGGCAAGGCTTTGGTGTAAGACCTGCCATTGAAAAGGTAATATCCTGAACAAAAGACTGACAATACAACTTGCAGCAGATCCTTTGTTAATGTGTTACGTGTAGATATGTGTGAAGGCGACGTGGTGATAGTGGCAAATCCGTCATGTAAGACACATACAATAGGTGACTACATGTGGGGAACCATTCAACCAAGGAGTAAAAAGGGCCAAGTATATTGCACGCAAAGTGTTGCCGATTGAAGTTGTCTTAAATGACGGGTTGAGACATGTCGCCTTTGCGACTCGGTTGCACGTGATTCAGATTTGATGTTTCAAACAGCTCATCGGTCCATTATACTCAAACGGCAACGCCAGTGAAACATGTCACAACACTCAAATAGCTGTTTCGTTACGTCTATGAGACATGTTTTTACGGAAAAATAGCGTGAAACATGTAGCATTATGAAACATCTCACATGTTGCCCATCGCAAAATGAAACGTTAAATAACCTCTTTTTACAGTGAAACAATTGAGAACAGGTGTAAATATGATAAACATGGATTAAATTATCTTCTATTCCAAGAAATGATCGCTATGCTTACATTTTGATATTTTTGACAACTTCAGCTGGAAAATAGTCCACTTATCATTGATTGAAATATTTTCTGGATAAAGAGATGGGGAAGAGAGCGACCGAACAAACAGCTATGCGAACTGTGTCTTAGTGAACCTTTTGGTGCTATCAGCAAGGATTAACCAGAATTTGTGCGAGCGGGGAATTGAAGGGAATCTGTGAACAACACAACAACACAATTGTGTAGGCACCATATAATTTAAACCAGGCCCCAAACTTTCTCTCCCATCTCCGGAACGGCAAATGGAAGCTGACCCTCCGCGACTTTTTAGTTTATCATATTGAAATCATGGATAAATTCAAGATGGCGGCCATGTGGGGTATCAGAAATTTTTTCGTCATTTTTATTCAAAATTCCTGCTTTTCTTCGAGGCAAACTGGGCAAAATCTATTTTATTTAACATCAGACTATATTATTTACCAATTTATCATGCATTTATCAATTTATCAGATATTCTGAGGGGACCAGGACAGGCCCCAAAAAGGCCTTGCCAGGCCAGATAGCGTTAAGATCCATGCAATATGTGAATATTCTACCTAACATTCGTAGTTGTTCATGCGCGACACACTCAATCTAAATAAATTAATATCATATCAACGCCCACCAATTGTATTTGTCGCTGTAGGATTATAGCGCGAGCGTCCACCAATCACAAGATCTCTTCCTTTAGGTTTTTTTTGTTTAGTTGGCCTAGCTTTAGGTTTAGACGGTGTGCGGCCATGCACGAGGTATTGATATGGACTATGTGAATCACTCCCCCGCTCCCGGCTCCAAATGCGCAGACATATTGACCGTCTGTCAAAAAGTGATTGAATATTCATGACATGAGCTTTCTGAATACCAAATTCCATTGAAATAATGAACATCCTATAGAGATATACAATTAGGGAGCGTTGATCCGATATTAATGTATTAAAATTGGCGCTATTTTATGTTGGCTTCGTTAGCTATAAACCTATCAAACATGGTCCTGTTTTAATTGAAAAATCACAATTTCAAATCCAACAGGCAACGATCACCACAGGTCCATGTCACAAAATAGTGCTTTTGAATGACAAAATAGTTCTGTATGTAAAAAAGCGAGGGAATGGATTTACAATTTGGCTGTTCAACTCTGCCACAATTATCAAACGAGAATATTGCGAGACTGACAACTAGGGAAATTAATTATATGGAATATACATTCTAGAGAATGTGAAACAGGTTGACGGAAATTGTTTTTCCGTAGCTCAGAATGTGACGACATTGAATCTTCCGATGGCTCTGTTGTTGCAGCAGATGGCGGACAGTTTTTACTTTACATTCGGTCTGATTAAAATCAACGAAGGGACATTTACCTATCACTTTAAAAGAATGCATTACCTTTGCTTGTGGTAGAATGCACCTGATAATAATAAAGTCAGGCAGGTGTTAACACACAAAAGTACATGAGACGACACACATGAGTTAGTTGCATGTTGTAGTAATACAATCAGTAATTCCGTCTCACCTTCGAAAATATCAAATCTCAATATACCAAATCGAATCAAGTATTACCCGGTAGGGCGACGTATAACTAATATTATATATGAGTGATACCATTGTAATTGACAAAACAACTATAGGCGTAGATCTTATGTTCCATCGTTAATTGGACCTTCGGTAAAATGCAGTCAATGTTGCGAAACTTTTTTCGTCGCATTTTGATAATACACAACACGGTAGCGCGCGATATATAATGTCATTGAAAGTTCAAAATTAAGGATGGATTATCAGTTGACTATGCATACCTCATAAATTTTAATGCGTAGCAAGATCCATTAGATCCGGGTGATAAGCACAAAATTGCGATCGGCCAGACTGCTAGCTCCAGTGGAGCTTGCTTCTATGCTTCGTGAGAACAAGGCCCCGGAGCCAAACCACTCACCAGATGTAGTTGTTGGGAAAGTGCCGGACAGGCCATATTTGCCGAACCCGTTGGCCATAGCCAATAAAACAATTCGATTCAATGTCCACTTACCGTTCATAAGAAACATTGTTTATGAGTGATTGTCCATTTCTGGCTTTGCAAGACATCTAATTCGGACGAGGGGGTAAAACTCTCCACATCGCCGCCATCTTGCATCGATCAGACGCCGATTACGCGCCACAACAACGCGTGACAAACACTACATACAGGGCGGCGATGTGGACAGTTTTACCCCCCTTTCCGATTTTAGGTGTCTTTCAAATCCAGAAATGGAAAGTCACTCATAAACAAGGTGCCTCATGAAGGGTAGGTGGGCATAGAATCGAATTGTTTTATGGGATACGGTCAACAGGTTCGGCAAATATTGCCCGTCCGGCAATTTCCCAACAACTACATCTGGTGAGTGGTTTGGCTCCGGGGCCTTGTTCTCGCGTAGTATAGAAGAAGGCCCCACCGGAGCTACCAGACTGCATGCAGAGGGAATAGGACGGGTTGCTCGAGGGGGACCACTTCTTTGCGCGATATCAGCCCAAGGACAGACAACCGTTACCAAGGTTAAGGACAGAAATCCATAGGAATGGTGCCATTTCATAGTATCAACCGGGAGAGTGTTAATCCACAATCTAATCCTAGACAAAGGGCACTATATATATGATAGTGACTTAACATTGAAATATGTTAGATATAATTTCTTTGCATCCTGAATATATAATGGCAGTTTTTCCTCTGCGACGTCAGCCAGGGAACCTGTCAGGCTGTGCACAAATATATCCCAGAGGAAGAAGCGTGCAGTGTTCGACCGTTGGATAACATTTTTTAATATGTTTTCAAAATTTGACCACGTAGTGGTTGTAAAATAATGGTTCAGATGAATAATCCCATCATTAACTTATCGAATATTAGTAATTGGGGGCTATCTATAATATAAGGAAATCAGTTCAAGCAATCACTGATGCAGTGAATCAACCAACCATGTTTAAAGTGACCGTAAACCCCCAAGTAAAGTTTCCATCAAATGAAAGACCACTGCAAACAGTGTGGAAAAATATTTGTAGTAATTTTTTACGACTTTATTACACATAGTAAACTGCAAATAAAGCATGGTATTCTATGGTGGTCTGTTGCAATCATATTTAGGTCCAGTGACGTCTCACTGCCTTAATACATATATTTCAAACTGTGTATGCACTTTCCAATGCTTGATTCAAGCTTAAGGTGTGTATACTTTGAGTTTCAACACAGACTCATTGTTCCAGTGTGCATGTTTCACCAAAATCGGGGAGATGGTAACTCATAAGTGTCAAGTCAATTTGAATCTTGCATTTAATTTCCCCAATTTTGGTGAAACATGCACACTGGAACAGTGAGTCTGTGTTGAAACTCAAAGTATACATACCTTAAACTTGAATCAAGCATTGGAAAGTGCATACACAGTTTGAAATATATGTATTAAGGCAGTTTGACGTCACTGGACCTAAATATGATTGCAACAGACCACCATAGAATACCATGCTTTATTTGCAGTTTACTCTGTGTAATAAAATCGTAAAAAATTACAATAAATATTTTCCCACACTGTTCGCAATGGTCTTTCATTTGATGGAAACTTTACTTGAGGGTTTACGATTATGCCCAATATCGGACAATAGAACTTGGGTGGGGTGTTCCGACTTAAAAACACAAGAGTACATGGGACGACACCCAGTTTCAGGTGGGACAACCAAGAATGTTAAGATTTGTCAAGATTAAAAATGTGACTCCAAGCACACAACAAAACAGTCATGTTATTATGGTGTAAATAATGATCATAGATGCCATGAAAACTAGCTAATGAAAATACCCTCACAACTAACTTACCTTCTGAATATAATCCAGGATTTCTTAAACTCGCAATAATGCTTGGTAAAATTTCGTTTTCCTCCCATGGGCGCGCATCGCCTATACATACGGCCAGGACGGTAACACAAAAAGCAAATGCCAGGTTAAGCTGCATATTCTAAACTGTATCTAATATACCTTGGCGTGTTTAACCGATATCGCTCGTTCTCTGTACACTAGCGACTGTTACCGGCCTTCCTCGGTTATATAGGACCACAGCTCTCCTGGGGGCGTGAGACGACTGACCGTCCATTATTGTGAGAACGGTAATATCGCCTTCACTAATGAATTAAGAGAAAAACCATCCACACAACACGTTTGGTGTGATAAATAAATGCCCCACGATAGCAGGTGGACAGGTCAGTTATTATCAATAATTAATTCACATATTAATTCATATCGTGACTTGTATTGCTAATTACGGCGCTGGTACCGGATTGTTTCTCGCCACCTGGGTATTTTGGGTTATCAAACAGCTGGAACGATTCATTAGACGGTTTAACTTTCAGCACCCACGATCCCAATCAGAAACAACATTCATTGATCAGCATTTTTTTCCAATTGCGACAAGATCCATTTGCCATAAAATCTCTGTATGAACACTATGCAATTTGTATAGTTTTAGGAATAGAAACACTGGGCATTTGGGGTTTAGATCTTAAACAGAATTCTAGTTTTTGTCACTTCTTTCACATATACATCCTATTTGCAATTTGCATATATTTCACCACAAGTTCATCTCGCAAAATAGTGCTTTTTGAATAAATAATTATTTCTGCATGTAAGAAAGCCAGGGAATGGATTTACAGCGTGGCTGTTCAAACTCTGCCAGAATTCCTCAACCGAAATATTGCTAGAGATTGAACGTTTTGACAGACAACTAGGAAATGGATTCTATAGATTAATTCGAGTCACGATGTTCATACATTGGGGAGAAGGTAAAACAAGCTGGCGGAAATTGTTTTTACCGTTGCTCAGAATATGACGGCATTGAACCGTCAGATGGCTTTGTTATTGTAGCAGATGGCGAACAGTTTGTTACGTTACCTTTCGGTATGACAAGCGATATTTACCTATCATTTTAAAAGAAAGCTTTATCTTTGTACGTGATAGAATGCACCTGATCGTACTGAAGTCGTGCTATCAGATAGGTTTTAGATGGAGTAGCAGGTGTAGTAATACACTCAGTATTTCCGCCTCACCTCATACAATACTAGCAGTACTAGTATTAGAGAAAATATACATTTTATTATAATTCCTCCGTGTTAGTTTGCAGTATTCTGTTTGATTTACATGAGGTAGATAATAAAAAAAAAAATCCAATATCACCCTCCAATTCCGAAATGTACCATCAATTATTTCTTGAGAAAGATTGCGGAATGATCTGGAAATCTACACAATATCACCATAGCGACCCGACAATGACCGAGTACAAGTAGTTCCGAAAGTTTGGCAATATCCGGTGCATCAGCAGATAATGTTAAAGTGGTTTTCTTGGAGTTTACGAAGAAACTCTTCAAAAACTGGAGAATGAGAAGTTCACGAGCTATATTGAAAAGGACATTCAGAGAAATAAAATAGATAGTGCCCTTGATCTAGTGTGTTATGGTGGATTATCACCCTGTAGTGTGATATGGTGGATTATCACCCTGTAGTGTGATATGGTGGATTATCACCCTCAGGGAAAATAGTATCACCCTCGATAATTTTCTCGGGGAAATACTCCACCATATATCACCCTAGCATGCCTAGACGAAGGGGCACTATACATATTTATATCACAGTGACTTAAGATTAAACTATTTTAGATATAAACGATTTGCCTTATGAATATATAATGCTACCCATGTGACGTCAGCGAAGGAAATCTGCCGGAGATGTGTACAATGTTCAACCGTTGGGTAAGATTTGTTCGTAGGTTTTCAAAATTTGAGCATGTACATGCAGCGGCTATAATGTAATAGTTCAGATGAAAAATTCCATCATTCACTTTTTAAATATAAGTAATTGGGGTCTATCTTGAACATAAGGAAATCAGTGCACGCAGTGACTGCTAACAGTGGGTCAACCATCCGACAGGTTTGCAATTTCCCCACAAAAACTGAATGATAAATTACTAAATATTAATGTTATGTGAAATAAAATAGTTTTCAAGGTTTTAAACTATAAAGTTCATGGAGTTTCAGCTGTCAATTTTTTGTTGTTCCGGAGATCGCGCATAAATTTGGGTTGAGGTGGAGGAGCATTTTGCCCCCCCCCCCCTCCTCCCAGGCCAGGTAGGGTTAATCAACATTGACTTGTTCTTAAAATGGCAAATTAATTTTAGGACATGGAACAATAGATAAATTAATGCTCCTGAAGTTTTAAGCATTGCTTAATTAGGAAGCAAAAACGACCCTTTTTACCTTCATTTTAGAGAGCGGATCGCCCTAAACTGTTCAGGTGGGATAACCATTGCTAGGTAAAGCTCCGGACATACTGTTCTAAAGGAGACATAGGAATGGTCTGACCAGACTTTAGGTACACATAAATGATCAGCTGTAGCTCTCAGGATACAGAACATATCACCTTGGAATCACTTTGAGTGACCATAATCATTACTCTGATTATCCTGGGACGGAATATCTGGAACATACCTTCTCCAGGCTCTGACACAGTGCAACACGTAGTGTTGGTTTAGTCTAGACATCCAAGTACGCATACGCTGACAACAAATCTGATCAAATATGAGCAATTCAAACTTGAAGCAATTTTCATTGGATGGCGCAACTCGATTGACAGACTTGGTCATTTCAAACTGCCTGAAATGCGTTGGCGACGTGCACACGCCCACCCCTTTACCGCGTTTCAGTTCGATTCGGGGGTTGATTTATTGCTAAGTGTCAAAGGCTGAAGACGGTATTCAGACATCTATCAGACACCCATTACGCGCCACAACAACGCGCGACAAACGCTACATACAGGGCGGCGATGTGGACAGTTCCCCCCCCCCACCCTTTTCCGATTTTAGATGTCTTTCAAATCCAGAAATGGAAAGTCACTCATAAACAAGGTGTCTCATGAAAGGTAAGTGGGCATAGAATCGAATTGTGATATTGGATACGATCAACAGGTTCGGCAAATATTGCCCGTCCGGCAATTCCCCAACAACTACATCTGGTGAGTGGTTTGGCTCCGGGACCTTGTTCTCGCGTAGTATAGAAGAAGGCCCCACCGGAGCTACCAGACTGCATGCAGAGGGTATACGACGGGTTGCTCGAGGGGGAAATACTTCTTTGCGCGATATCAGCCCAAGGACAGTCAACCGTTACAAGGCTCACGCGTAAGGACAGAAATCCATAGGAATGGTGCCATTTAATAGTATCAACCGGGCTGAATGTCCAGTATCATAGGAAAGTTTTCTCTGAGAGTGGTAATACACAATCTTACCCTAGACAAAGGGCACTATATATATGATAGCGAATTAACATTGAAATATGTTAGATATAATTTCTTTGCATTCTGAATATATAATGGCAGTTTTTCCTCTGCGACGTCAGCCAGGGAACCTGTCAGGCTGTGCACAAATATATCCCAGAGGAAGAGGCGTGCAGTATTCGACAGTTGGATAACATTTTTTAATATGTTTTCAAAATTTGACCACGTAGTGGTTGTAAAATAATGGTTCAGATGAATAATCCCATCATTAACTTATCGAATATTAGTAATTGGGGGCTATCTATAATATAAGGAAATCAGTTCAAGCAATCACTGATGCAGTGAATCAACCAACCATGTTTAAAGTGACCGTAAACCCCCAAGTAAAGTTTCCATCAAATGAAAGACCACTGCAAACAGTGTGGAAAAATATTTGTAGTAATTTTTTACGACTTTATTACACATAGTAAACTGCAAATAAAGCATGGTATTCTATGGTGGTCTGTTGCAATCATATTTAGGTCCAGTGACGTCTCACTGCCTTAATACATATATTTCAAACTGTGTATGCACTTTCCAATGCTTGATTCAAGCTTAAGGTGTGTATACTTTGTGTTTCAACACAGACTCATTGTTCCAGTGTGCATGTTTCACCAAAATCGGGGAGATGGTAACTCATAAGTGTCAAGTCAATTTGAATCTTGCATTTAATTTCCCCAATTTTGGTGAAACATGCACACTGGAACAGTGAGTCTGTGTTGAAACTCAAAGTATAGATACCTTAAGCTTGAATCAAGCATTGGAAAGTGCATACACAGTTTGAAATATATGTATTAAGGCAGTTTGACGTCACTGGACCTAAATATGATTGCAACAGACCACCATAGAATACCATGCTTTATTTGCAGTTCACTCTGTGTAATAAAATCGTAAAAAATTACAATAAATATTTTCCCACGCTGTTCGCAATGGTCTTTCATTTGATGGAAACTTTACTTGAGGGTTTACGATTATGCCCAATATCGGACAATAGAACTTGGGTGGGGTGTTCCGACTTAAAAACACAAGAGTACATGGGACGACACCCAGTTTCAGGTGGGACAACCAAGAATGTTAAGATTTGTCAAGATTAAAAATGTGACTCCAAGCACACAACAAAACAGTCATGTTATTATGGTGTAAATAATGATCACAGATGCCATGAAAACTAGCTAATGAAAATACCCTCACAACTAACTTACCTTCTGAATATAATCCAGGATTTCTTAAACTCGCAATAATGCTTGGTAAAATTTCGTTTTCCTCCCATGGGCGCGCATCGCCTATACATACGGCCAGGACGGTAACACAAAAAGCAAATGCCAGGTTAAGCTGCATATTCTAAACTGTATCTAATATACCTTGGCGTGTTTAACCGATATCGCTCGTTCTCTGTACACTAGCGACTGTTACCGGCCTTCCTCGGTTATATATAGGACCACAGCTCTCCTGGGGGCGTGAGACGACTGACCGTCCATTATTGTGAGAACGGTAATATCGCCTTCACTAATGAATTAAGAGAAAAACCATCCACACAACACGTTTGGTGTGATAAATAAATGCCCCACGATAGCAGGTGGAGAGGTCAGTTATTATCAATTATTAATTCACATATTAATTCATATCGTGACGAGTATTGCTAATTACGGCGCTGGTACCGGATTGTTTCTCGCCACCTGGGTATTTTGGGTTATCAAACAGCTGGAACGATTCATTAGACGGTTTAACTTCCAGCACCCACGATCCCAATCAACAACAACATTCATTGATCAGCATTTTTTTGCAATTGCGACAAGATCCATTTCTCATAAAATCTCTGTATGAACACTATGCAATTTGTATAGTTTTAGGAATAGAAACACTGGGCATTTGGGGTTTAGATCTTAAACAGAATTCTAGTTTTTGTCACTTCTTTCACATGTACATGTACATCCTATTTGCAATTTGCATATATTTCACCACAAGTTCATCTCGCAAAATAGCGCTTTTTGAATGAATAATTATTTCTGTATGAAAGCAAGCGAGGGAATGGATTTACAGTGTGACTGTTCAAACTCTGCCAGAATTACTCAACCGAAAATATTGCAAGAGACTGAACGTTTGACTGACAACTAGGAAATGAATTCTATAGATTAATTCGAGTCACGATGTTCATACATTGGGGAGAAGGTAAAGCAGGCTGGTGGTAATTGTTTTTACCGTTGCTCAGAATATGACGGCATTGAACAGTCAGATGGCTTTGTTATTGTAGCAGATGGCGAACAGCTTGTTACGTTACCTTTCGGTATGACAAGCGATATTTACCTATCATTTTAAAAGCATGCTTTACCTTTGTATTTGACAGAATGCACCTGATGGTAATGAAGTCGTACTGTCAGATAGGTACTAGACAGAGTAGTACGTGCAGTAATACAATCAGTATTCCGTCTCACCTCATAAAATACTATCAGTAGTAGCATACGAGACAATTAAATTTTTATTATAATTTCTTTGTGTTAGTTTGCAGTATTTTGATTGGTTTAGCAGAGGTAGATAACATTCTTGCTTTCAATATCACCCATCCGAAATATACCGTAAAATATTTCTCTGCCGATGAGAAGATTGCCGAATGATCTGAAAAGCTATACAATATCACCATGGCGACCCGACAATATCTGGTGCATCGGCAGAAAATGTTAAAATGTCTTCTGTTGGAGAACAGGCCCACAAAGCAAGAGTTTTTGGGAGTGTGGTATTACGGTGAAGTGTCGAAATATTCGACAGTTGGATAAGATTTTTTCATAGGATTTCAAAATTTGGCCATGCACAATGGTTGTAAAATAATAGTTCAGATGAAAAAAATCATCATTAACTTATCGAATATTAGAAATTTCGGGCTATCTTGAACATAAAGAAATCAATGCACGCAGCACTTGACTGCTAACAGTGGGTCAACCATCCGACATTTTTGAAGGTGATTGATACGCGCAGACAACCATAATGTTTCAGACTGCGACAGAATACAGCTTTCAATATGACCAAAATCGGGCAAGGCAACGGTCCTGGGTTGTTGTTGGGGCGGTGGGGTGGATTGGGGGGGGTCCTACTTTGAAACACTCGAGTAAATGAGACGACACCAAGTTTCAGCAGGTTAGGGCAATCCCGCTTTCCAAAATTGAGGCAAAAAGGTCGCTTTTACTCAATAAATCAGTTCACATAATTAATTCAGCGAAATCCCCTTGAGGCGCACATAGACATACATGTATATATCCGCATCGAATGGCAGTAACAAAATAAATTATCATCTCTCCAATTTGCATAATAATAGGACAGACATCTGTCGCGCTGTTTAAACAACATTGACTGGTTCTTCAAATGGCAAATTAATTTTAGGACATGGTACAATAGATAAATTAATGCGCCAGAAGTTTTGAAGCATTGGTTAATTAGGAATCAAAAGTTATTGAACAAAAACGACCCTTTTTACCTCCATTTTAGAGAGCGGGATCGCCCTAAACTGTTCAGGTGGGATAACCATTATTAGGTAAAGATCCGGACATACTGTCCTAAAGGAGACCTATAGGAATGGTCTGATAAAAATTTAGGTACACCTAAATGATCAGCTGCAGCTCTCAGGATACAGTCACTTTGAGTGACCATAATCATTACCAACCACCTCGCTGGGGGTCTAATAATACCCCAGCCACCATTCAGATTTTTTGACCGGATTCGGGGCCTTCGCGCACATCGCCGGAAGTGACATCTTATATGGTAAAATAGCTGTTTGCCGAACATTTCGATTACTTTTCAAGTCTGCATAATACCTCTGGTGACCTAGCGTTAAAAAGAATTATCTGGAGAAGGAGTTGTTCGGCCGGATTCAAACTGAACCGTGCGTACGTGGGGTTTCCCCTATACGTCATAGCAACGTAGTAAAGGTCAACTTCCGCTATTGGAGGCAGGGATGATAAATGAGCCTGCGAAATGGAGCATGCGCTGTGGGGAGGATGAATCAATACTCTGATTATCCTGGGACGGAATATCTGGAAGATACCTTCTCCAGGCTCTGACACAGTGCAACACGTAGTGTTGTTTTAGTCTAGACATCCAAGTACGCATACGCTGACAACAAAATCTGATCAAATATAAATAACTCAAACTTGAAGCAATTTTCATTGGATGGCGCAACTCGATTGACAGACTTGTTCATTTCAAACTACCTGAACTGCGTTGGCGACGTGCACACGCCCACCATTTTACCGCGCACGTCACTCCGCTGTCGATTTCAGTTCGGTTCGGAGGTTAATATAGTCCAGCCCCAGTCCCACTTAAGCGAACTTGTTTACGAAACTTTGAGATGTAACGGTCATAATGTTTCGTAATAAATCGCTTTACAAAAACCGGTTTTCCCGTCATTTGGGGCGAATAGATACATGTTTACGAATAATTACGACTGTTTGCGATGCATGTACGAAGAAATACGATACTTTTACGACAGTTAGCGATATTCGCACCCAAATTGAAGCGATTCAGTGCGACACAGTTGCGTATATGTGCGATGTATTTGCGAACTTTTACGAAGTGCGTAAGACTACTTGCCATTATTTCACGATGTCTTGTGAACACGTACGAAGGTTTTACGACGTTTATACGACATTTTTATGATTGTGATAAATTTGTTGTAAAAACGTGGTAAAAACATTGTATAAAAGTAGCAAACTCCTCGTTTATGGCAACGATTATTCATAAATAGTCGTTAAATTCGCAACGGTATCGTAACTTCATCGTAAGTCATCGTAAATTAGTTGTACCAGACTCACCATAGTCGTAAGTGCTATCGCAATTTATCGCAACTAATCGCAATTTATTCGGCGATTTTGTCGTAAAGTAAGTGCGACTTTCGTATATTTGTTGGAAAATGTTTACGATTACTTCGTATACCATCGTTTCCTGTCGTAAGTTATCGTAACTATTTGTATTTATTTTTCACTTGGCGATTATTAAAGGAACTGTTACCAATAAGGCGATTAAATTACGACTTAATTACGATGCATTACCACGTAGTTACGAAAACTTACGATTATTTACGATAAAATTACGAATATTTGCGATTTATGGCAAAATCGCATTGCTTGGCGAATTTTTTGAACATTTTGAAATTGGCGCGGCGATGAAATCGAGGCGACGATTTTCTTACGAATTGAAGCGATGGCGTACGAATCATGGCGAATGTGTTTTCGAATAGCTTGCGAGTATCTTACCAATACTTACGATCTTAAATCGTCAAGCTTCGTAAAGAAGTTCGCCTAAGTGGGACTGGGACTAGTGTCAAGGACTGAAGACGGTATCTTCCAGACATTCTGTCCCAGGATTTGATACTCAACATAATCTTTAAAATAACGACCGTGAAGAGGTGCTGTAATAATTTGCGACGGCTTCATTCTTCTATTGCCCGATAAAAGGTGGAATTTTCGGTGTCCAAAGGGAGGACAAAAATTAAATGTATCCGAAGTAATGTTTTTCCCATTTCACATGTGCAAATATGAGGATATATCTGGGTGCAGCTTGTTGAATCAGCTGGTTTGTTGTTGTGTTTTTTTGTTTTTTGTTTTGTTTTTTAAGAAGAAAATATATTTTCACATTGGTTGAAAACCATGGATATCACGATTTGTCAAGATTTGAAATAAGAATTTCAAGCACACAACCAAATGGTCATATTTTGTCTTATAGATAATCATCATCCGATTCTATTAAAATCGGTTAATAAAATTGGCCACAAAACCAACTTACCTTCTGAGTATAAATCAGGATTTCCTAGACTTGCAGTAATGCTTGGTAAAATTTCGTGTTTCTCCCATGGGCGCGCATCACCTATACACACGACCAGAACGGTAACAAAAACAGCAACAAGCTGCATATTCTAAACTGTATCAAACATATACCTTGGCGTGTTTAACCGATATCGCTCGTTCTCTGTGGACCACAGCTCTCCCGGGGGCGTGAGACGACTGACCGTCCATTACTGTGAGAACGGTAATATCCACTTCAATAATGAATTAAGAGGAAAACCATCCACACAACACGTTTGGTGTGATAAATAAATGCCCCACGATAGCAGTTGAAGAGGTCAGTTATTATCGATAGTTAATTCACATATTAATTCATATCGTGTCGTGTATTGCTAATTATGGTGCTGGTACAATGGCTAATCATGTGTTGTACCAAGATTGTTTCTCGACATCTGTTTTTTGGGGGGTTATCAAACAGCTGGAACGATTCATTAAAGAGTCAGCAACAACATTCATTGATCAGCAATCTTTTCCAATCGCGACAAGATCCATTTGTCATCACATCTCTGTATGAATACTCCGCCATAAGTATACTTTTAAGAATAGTGCAAAATCGATCCATTATACTGTGCATTTGGTGTTTAGATCTTAAACACAATTCTGGTTTTGTCACTTCTTTCACATACATTGTATTTACAATTTGCATATATTTCACCACAAGTTCATGTCGCAAAATGGTGCTTTTGAATGAATAATTATTTCTGCATGAAAGCAAACGAGGGAATGGATTTACAGTGTGACTGTTCAAACTCTGCCAGAATTACTCAACGGAAAATATTGCTAGAGATTGAGTGAGTGGGTGAGTGAATAGAATTTAACGTCGCTTTCAACAATATTTCAGCTATATCACGACGAACCAACTAAGCACCACTCAGCGCAGTTGTGGATGTTCCTGCTACTTCAAAGAAGAAATCTCTGAAGCAGCATGGAACCAGACACCCTCCATCTACCCTATAAAATACTGAGGGCAGCGCACAAGACACAGACAGGACGCTTACATGATGCAATATAGACAAGTGATATTACAGTAATAGACATCACATTATCAAGTTCCTGTTGCTTCTCAACAAAATGCATTGAAGCAACAGGAACCTGAACCCACCCAACCACCCACTGCTAGAGATTGAAAGTTTGACGGACAACTAGGAAATGAATTCTATAGATTAATTCAAGTCACGAGATTCATACATTCGAGAGAAGGTAAAGCAGGCTGCTTTAGCAACAGCTCTCGGGCTGCTCTCAGGCTACAGAACATATCACATTGGAATTCCTTTGAGTGACCATAATCATTCTGGAAGATACCTTCTCCAGGCTCTGAGTGACACAGTGCAACACGTAGTGTTGGTTTAGTCTAGAAATCCAAGTACG
Source organism: Hanleya hanleyi (assembly GCA_036873755.1). Classification (NCBI taxonomy): domain Eukaryota; kingdom Metazoa; phylum Mollusca; class Polyplacophora; order Lepidopleurida; family Hanleyidae; genus Hanleya; species Hanleya hanleyi. The sequence continues at coordinate 33,020 of JAVTVY010038272.1, read as the reverse complement.
CATACGCTGACAACAAATCTGATCAAATATAAACAATTCAAACTTGAAGCAATTTTCATTGGATGGCGCAACTCGATTGACAGACTTGTTCATTTCAAACTACCTGAACTGCGTTGGCGACGTGCACACGCCCACCCGTTTACCGCGCGCGTCACTCCGCTGTCGGTTACAATTCAGTTCGGAGGTTGATTTAGTGCTAAGTGTCAAAGGCTGAAGAGGGCATTTTTCAGACTTTCTGTCCCAGGATTTGATACTCAACATAATCTTTAAAATAACGACCATGAAGAGGTGCTGTAATAATTTGCGACGGTTTCATTCTTCTATTGGCCGATAGAAGGTGGCATATTCCGTGTCCAAAGGAGGACAGAAATTATATGTATCCGAAGTAATATTTTTCCCATTCCACATGTGCAAATATGAGGTTTATGTCTTGGTGCAGCTTGTTTGAATCAGCTGGGGGGTGGGGGGAGGGGGGGGGGGTGAGAAAATATATTTCCATTTCGGTTGAAAACCATGAATGTAAAGATTTGTCAAGCTTTTAAATAAGAATTTCAAGCACACAACAAAATGTTACTATTGCGTGAAATTTTTTTGTCTTATAAATAATTAACATCTGATGCTACGAAAATCGGTTAATGGAAATGGCCATAAAACCAACTTACCTTCTGAATATAAACCGGGATTTCCTAGACTTGCAATAATGCTTGGTAAAATTTCGTTTTCCTCCCATGGGCGCGCATCGGCTACACATACTGCCAGAACGCTGACAAAAACAGCAAATGCCAGGTTAAGCTGCATATTCTAAACTGTATCTAACATATACCTTGGCGTGTTTAACCGATATCGCTCGTTCTCTGTACACTAGCGACTGTTACTGGCCTTCCTCGGTTATATACGACCACAGCTCTCCCGGGGGCGTGAGACGACTGACCATCCCTTACCGTGAAAACGGTAATATCGCCTTCACTAATGAATTAAGAGAAAATCCATCCACACAACACGTTTAGTGTGATAAATAAATGCCCCACGATAGCAGTTATTATCAATAGTTAATTCACATATTAATTCATATCGTGTCGTGTATTGTTAATTACGGCGCTGGTACAATGGCCAATCATGGATTGTGCCAAGATTGTTTCTCGCCATCTGGGTATTTTGGGTTATCAAACAGCTGGAACGATTCGTTAAACAGTTTCACTTTCAGCAGGATCCTAGTCAAGAACAACATTCAATCTTTTTTTTCCAATCCAATCCAATTGTCAATACAATCTGTCATTTGTACAATTTTATGGATAGTGTTTAGATCGACCCGTTACACTGTGGCTTTGGTGTTCAGATCCTAAACGCAGTTCTATTTTTTGTCCAATTTGCATCCGTTTAGGTTCAAACACTGTTTCTGCAGGAGAGAGAGAGAGAATTAAGGTTTAATGTCGCGTTCAGCAATATTTCAGCTATATAGCGACGATCACACAAAATTCTAAGTACTCAAGCCAATAACTTAGTAATCCAACGCATTAAAAAATACACACGTTAAAACTTATGTAACAAACCGATTTCTCTCAAATAACCCAATATGCAATCCTCCCTCACCCGACTAAAAAGATCTTCCAAAGTAGGCGCTCGATAAAAAGCATCTCTTACAATCTTAAAATCTATGCATTCGATAACAATATGTTTCACCGTGAGACCTTCATGGCATGGAACACATCTTGGGACTGGCTCTTGTTTTTTTAGTAAATGTTCGTGAGTTAATCGTGAATGGCCGATTCTATAGACATCGCCTGATCATGGTTTGATCGAAACGTTTCTGGCTGTTCAGATGAGTATAGCCTACAGTTTTTTTGACCTCATGAAGTTTGTTATTAATAACAGCATCCCATAAAGATTGAAACAGCCGTCTCACATAAGTACAGATAGAGGGTCTGAAATCACTATATGGGATTCCATTTCCTTTACATGCTCACATACATTGTAGTATATACATGCTTGATAACATGCTGAACATAATTAGAATTTTATAAATTTCATAAACATAGTTACAAATACCACAGTAACAATAATTTAGCGACCCCTCATGTCCACTCCCCGTAAAAATACGCACCCGATTGAGCACTGATCACGATATACCCACCTGGTAAGTCTTCTGTATGAAAGGGCCAGAAAGCGTGTTGTTTCCTTCTTTTGTGTGCTGCTAAATACTCTTCTCTTCATGAAAATGGCCTTTTTAGTAGTATATAAACGAGAAATCTCCTAGAATTGTTGTGGTGGGGATGCTCTGCGGTGTAATTTCTTGGAGGATTGATGTGTGTATAGAACATTGCTCTAAATATAGAACTTATTCATCATACATCAAAATAAATCTATCTTAGGAACATTTTCATGCCAACACATAGAACCTTCGGAAAAAATTACGTAATTGACCTGTCATTACGGCAACAATAACAATAACAACACACAAATTTGTGCAGATTTTCGACGAAAGACACCAAATTCTCCTGATGACTGAAGTAACCACTACGCAAATGAGATGTTTATATCTACTGCGACTTTGTCAAGTGACCCCACTAGCTTCCAAAAAGTGCCAAGTGTATAACTATCGCCAATTTTTTTCTTTTCTCTCTATTTCTTGCTTCCTGTCCCAACTACAAAGATGGCGCAAAAATAAGAACCTCATTCCCATGTGCGTGAACTCATTAACTTTTCTCCACTAACCTTAGTGATTTTTTGTACATTCTCTTATTCTGAGTTTCTGTCAAACTTTTGGCTGAATTAATATCAATACAATCTAAGCAATGGCATTTCCAGTTCTTGGGGGGAAATTCCATCCTGTGACCCCTTCAACATTGGGATTTTTCCTCGTGTTTAGCACGAAGCTGCGCTCAGCCTCCTTTTAGCGCAACCAAGTGTCATACCTCTTAATCTATCATGTAAATAAAGCAGGACATTCGGAACATTTTGGTGTATCCGGCATGAAAATCCGTTGAAATCTTTCCAAAATATTCTGTATCTTCTTTGACTGTCTCTTCAGAGATTTTGAGTCTTGGTTTTATTTATCATGAACATACACTTTTGTCAGTTAGCCTGGGCCTACAAAGGTTGCTAATTAACTTTTTATTCAATGATAGTTCTTTTATTAAATGCTAGAATGATTGCACTAAATGTTCTTGAATTTAAATTCATTAATGAATACACGAAATATTTAACTAAGATGAAGGCGTCAATTGGCCGGGAATTTTTGCGATATACCCACGCTCGGTTTTTATCATTTTCCTCAAACGCGCTTCCATAAAACAAAAATCCAAATATATAATTTAGAGATATATATTTATATATTTAGAGTATTATAGGATTGTGAAAATATTAATCCCAATTCTGTATCTTCAGCCGTTATATTGTAAGGTTTAAAAGAAAACGTGTAAACGACCTTTGGCGAATTACGGAACAAAGCCGAGCTTGTAAATGAACGAATATATGTTGAAGTTATGACGCTTACTTAGTGAGCGAATGTGAAATGGTCAGCAAAAATTCTCGGCGAATTGACACCATCTTTTTAAGTAAATATTTCGCCATGATTTAAAAGGAAATGTTTTTCAAACTATGCATTTTTTAAACGGGCATCTCTTGAGGATGGATCTTTATTAGTAATTTCAGCGAAGACGTACGCTCAAATATTTAATCTCCTTTTTTCTGCACAACAAACATTCAGTATTCTTATAAGTTAGTGAGTGAATATGATTTAAGGGGTGTGTGAAATAATGGTGTGAACTTACCCACTTGGACTGTCACTGGCTCAAGCAGAAGGATAATCCACGAGATGCTTAAAATTGGAATAAAACACAGATTGGAAAGTTCCAAGAAGTCCTCAACAGATGGTTACTGGAGTGAGGAAAGAGAAATACCTACAAAAGTGAAAAACAAAACAGGAAATAAGAGGAAATGAAACATTGGAGGTCACCATTTTGTTGCTGGAACTTTTTCAAACAACGCCATGAATATTTTATGAATCCAAATTAACCCATTTCAGTGAAACAGAATGATGAAGTTAAAGGACTCCCCTCCAAAACTACACGTGAAAAATATCCACATATGTCAAAGGGTTAAAATTCGACAGGTTTCCTGGCAATACTGCTTGCGTACCCTACATGGAGTATCTATTACCATACCAATACAACAACGTGCTCCAGAGACTGCAGTTGTAAAACATAAGTTCAAGACGCATAACATTAGTGCTTGACACGAACATAACATAGGACAGAAATGTGTCATACACCTTACAAATACACCATACTCACCTTGTACGACATAATATCTTCATAATCTTCAAGAAAGAGACCAATTCCCCAAATTTGTGTGCGTTGTTGTTGTTCTGTACTCCCTCTGCGGAATGCGACCCCTGGTGGCGAGGTTGACAGCAAATTGCTAACTCCGCAATGATCGGCACATCCGGAAAATAGTCCCTAAATGAAATAGTCAGTATTACAGTTTCTAAACACCACACATGACGGAATATATCTGTTATCATGTCAATGTAATAAGGAACACAATATTCATTTCGAATAATATAGAAATATATTCTTGAAAAGGATGGCGCATGAAATTCCACACAGAGATTTGTCCCCATCACTGCCCCATCACAGGTCAGGAGGCGGGAACTTATTTTAAACATGTGGAATTTTGCGTGATGAACAGGTATATATTTCAGTTCATTCCTTGCACCTGTGGTTTTGGCAAGTATGTCACACGTAATTTTAAGACGTAAACTTCATTATTCAATAGTTGTCATTCATTGGCTATTTCTGTAAATTAAGTAATTCTTGCCCAAAAACAGCAACATTACGTTCCAAATGAAGTACCCATAATTCCAGGTGAAAATCTTGTTGGACATGGAAGCATAGATTTTGAAAAACCTTCCACGTTCAACAGTCTCTAGATTGTAGTTTCCACTGTATCGTGGGTATTTCACACATTCCACTTGTTTTATTACCTCTCTATTGTTATAATGAGTATCGTAAAATGTTTGTAGTGCATATTCAAAGCATATTTCGATTGTCATTTCCATTGGTAATTTTTCAAGGCCTGTAGGTTTCGCATCGTTCGGGTAGTTCCCCGAATTGCTGCATATTTGACCTTCTCATATGTCTGGTAGAAGTGAAAGTTTGAAGAGAACATTCCAATTATTTTTTCATTTATTCCACATTTTTTAAGGCACTCTGTAATAAAAGTTCAAATTATTGTTTAGGTATTATCATCCTTAACGTCGCTTTCAACACTATTTCAGTCATATCACGACGTTTGGTTTCTATTCCTTTTCACACCCGGAAACTACACGGGTACGGTCCGATTCCCTTTGACACAGGTGGTCAGTATTCTTATAATTAGAATGTGGGCTGTTATGTGGTCATTTTGAACGTCGAAGATTATCTTATGCACACACATACAAGCCCGACCGTAACCGTTTCAAATTGTATTGACCGTATTATTATATAATAATCCAAGTTTCTGAATGCTCTTATATTACGACTGATCCTAACGCCAATGGCATTTCAATGCCGTGCTATATAGTGTTTGATTAAAATGCAACGAACAAATTTGAATTCATAAATACCCTAAATAACACTGATTTCTTCCTCATGATCATGAGCATATATTCTGGACTTTGTTTGCCTGGCATATTTTGCTGACAGCTTCATGAATTTGAACAGGAATCTGATCTATAATATCCAGCGATATCAATTATTAAATAGATCCATTCATTGCTAGGCACTCCTCTACTGAGCGCATTGATTTCGTTTTTCCTTATCTCACAGGCTATCATAAACAAACATTCATTAAGACCTGGAGAAACGTGCATATGGCAGAGCAAAACAATTTATTGGATTTTTACACTCCGAAAGAAACGCAACGCTTCATCCGTCAAATTCGTCCCACGTTATATTGCGAGCTTTAATTTGATAACCGTAAGAAACAACCACCCGAAACTTGATCTGGTGTTTAGCTAAGTCTAAAGTTGTGCGCTCTCTGGGCCACTTCGGTCCCACCTTCTATCGGTTCCGTCTGTCTGTCAGTCTTTACTATTATTATATTTATTAGAGTGTCACCCTTTATAAATTGTAATGAGATAAAACTGCATATTCCCCGGTCATGTGGGTCAGGGGGTGTATATTTCCCGATGAAACTGCCTATTCCACCCCCATGGAATATACATCAAAGGGAGATAATTACAACAGAGGCCTCCCTGTTCTCTCGCTCGCGTTGCAAACAGCCTATCACGGAGCAGTTCGTCGAGCTGATTGATTTTAGCTGCGGAATACAACAGAAATAACCCCCCCCCCCCATCTAATTATTGTAAGTAGAATCGTACCCAAGCACATTATTGGAGTAACTAACAAGCGTCGTCGAAAAACTATACGTGCGTTGCGAGATTTACACGGTAGTAGTGAGGCAGCTCCGAATCAGTGGAATCTCGTGCATGCCAAATTATGTTGCAGGCGATTGATTGCCCAATGAAAACAACCAACTCGGAAGGATTGCGCTCTTGCAACATAAAACATCAAACAATATTTTGCACAGAGTTAAGTTGATGAATATAATAATTATTGCCTTGTTTAGAGGGTAATATGTAGTTTCGTTGCTCCTCGGCTGTGCATATTGCCCTCGCCGCATGCACAGCCTCGGGGCAACAAAACTACATATTCCCCTCAAAACGAGTCAATATTTTTATAATATTTGCAGCTCGTTTGCAGTTCGTTCGCAACCAAGTAGGTGTCTTTCCATCACTGTTGGATGGGTTCGATTGATTCACTGGCATGACGTTTGTTCCGTTGTGGGGAGATAGTTCCCTCGGGAGCAGACAACAATTGATAATTACAGAACGTCATGTGACTGAGTTCCAACCAATCAGGATGAATAAATCTGCTATCAGTTTTATAAACGGGCGAAAAAATTGCTTCCGAAAAGATTGTGGCATCATCATGGCGGCCATATTAGATTTTTCTTCATTTTCTTGCAGAGCTCGCCCCAAATACATGTATATAGTATGGAAAGTTTCAGTCTTCTAAATAAATAGTGCTCCTCTCCCCTGGGCTGGGACCAGGCCCCAAATCGGCCAAGCCTGGTAGAGTTAAGCTCCATAAAGAACATGTCAGCTTTACCCAGGTAAAAACCCTCTTGACAGCTTTCTTCGATTTCAACCTGTAACCATCTCGGTCATCTATACGCGGTAAGACTGACCCTGGGATCGTGTGTATCCATGTTCAGCCTACTTTCGGCAACTGCTAGAGGGAATTTCCATAAATCAATACCACCTGACTTCGTCAGCCAATCAGCTAAAGTCTACCGACGTAACCCCAACCAACCACCTCGCTGGGGGTCTAATAACACCCCAGCCACCAGTCAGATTTTTGGACCGGAAGTGACATCATATATAGTAAAATAGATGTTTAACGAAAATTTTGATTACTTTTCAAGTCTGCATAATACCTCCGTTGACCTAGCGTTAAAAAGAATTATCTGGAGATAATTTTCCTTGTTTATCTGGACAGAGCATATGAAAAGTAGTTCGCTCATGTGCAACACTAAAGGAGTTGTTTGGTCGGATTCAAACTGAACCGTGCGTTGGTTGGTTTCCCCTGTACGTCATAGCAACGTAGTAAAGGTCAACTTCCGCTATTGGAGGCAGGGATGTTATTGGAGCCTGCGAAATGGAGCATGCGCTGTGGGGAGGTTGGTTCAAAATTTCAGATCCACCACACCTCTTGGATGATACGAAAGTTATACATTCGTATATATTTTGTAAGCCCAGGCAATATCTGTTTCAGAAGTGGTATAAAAATCTGTAATTTATCAGATTTCTCGAGTCTGTTCTCCGCCGGATGAAGGCCGAACAGAATCCGGTAAAGTACCGGATATCGCTTCGCAATAATGGAGACACACGATTCGCAAGCCATCTTATGGATGGCGAAGTGTACGCAAATGCTTCGACTTGTGCTATACGAATGACGTATTCAAGCAATAAAGGTCGGTCTTCCCCAGTTCTATTATTATACAGAGTTGAGTGTGCCATGCGCTCGTCAGGAACAGGTCCTTCATGTAAGGCTGAGTGGCACAATTCTGTTCATATTTGCCATTGCTATGTTACTTTTCTACTATTTACACACATCCATGAATTAAATATCGTACGCATTGATGGCAAAAATATTTAGGCCTATCTGTTTCGGGTGATACGTTGTACTGCAAGCGGAAGTACAAGTGGTGAAGGAAACAGAACAGCTTTGGGGATTTTCTACTTACCAAATATTAATTGTAAAAAATTTTTTTTTATTATTTTACTCCTGAAATATTTCTTCAGGAGTCATTCAGCAATGGATAAAAAAATTAAATTGACGTAATTGTGATTCGAACTCAAAATTGACAGCATTGTTCATTCGCAACCAAGCGCTCTAACCACTCGGCCAAGAAGCTATGCAACATCAAACACTGTTACAATGCCAATATAACGCCGTCTTCCAAGTGATCAGAGAAAACAAAACTTATTTTAAATTTCATGAAAATATGACACCTTCAACCAAAATGATATTTCAATATATGTTTGTGGTATATTTGATAAAATTGAGAACATGGAATTAGATTTTGGTTGGAGGTGTCATATTTTGTATATAAAGGGAATTCCCTGTGAAAATGTATTCAGAAAATATAAAAACGACCAAGCGCCCATTTTCCAACGTTCATCGACGTCGTTTTACATCACCATTGGCTGTGAGAGTTTTCAGTGTAAAATTCCGGTATTTTATATGTATGAAAAACTGTTCATGCTGATATGGAGAAATAATTTGTTCGCTTTACAAACGTGACAGCAAGAGGGTTTTTCCCCAGGTAAAGCTGACACGTCCTTCACCATCAGTTTTTCATCTTCTAATTGCGTTTGATCAATATTATAGGGTCAGCTTCCTAAGTATAGACCAAACATAGCTACCTTATAATTCTGTACTCTAAAACATCCACATATTCCTGCAAGTATTACTATTAGTTTATTTAGTCTTTAGTTTCATTTCTGACGGTGTTTATTACAGCCTGGTCCACTGTTGTAGGAGAGAATACACTTTGCATTTGTCCTATTGTCTGGAACTACCGACGTTGTTGATTACCACTCGTCCCACTTCACGTGAAATGTACCAAACCAGACTGCAATTCAAATGATTTTTGGGAACGCAAAATGTGTTCTGAGACGAGCACTTTTCAGCCATCTGAGCTGGTCACGTTGGTTATCGTCGCCACTGTCACAAAGTTTTCAGGAATGAATCGAGACTTACTAAATAAGCGGAACACAATACGAGAGATCCTGAAGGATCTTGGCGCCCACCATTGTCCGATAATTGTTAGCTAATAACAAGAGGATCTGTTTGTCCATTGTTACTAAGAACGAACGATTGATTTGTAATTTTGTTTACAGAATTTCGAATCTAAGCGAAAAAGATCGAAACAGGGACACTGGAAAACACTAAGATATAATCTTTCTAAGTTTCAGGAGTTTCAAGATTTTTAGAAACTGAATGTATATGTACGGAGGATCATTCGTCTTTGTTTTGTAGCATTTTTATATATATATATATATTATTTTTTTTTGCACGTGTCATAATTGGGTACTGGAAGCGAAGACAAATCTCTTTGACACTTTGGCATGAGCTATGAAACATACTTAAGATTTTATAATTAGAAACGAATGCTAATTCTGCTCTGTTTACTATGCTAGTTTGAGATATTTCCGTTAAGATACCAGGCTCGAAAATAGTAAGATGGTACAATACTTAATACTGAAGGAATCCGGTCCGCGCAGTAATGTTGAAACTTCGAAAGTGTCTGAATCCTGATTATCTCCCTTGGATCGAAACAAGCAGTAGTCTACAGTTGTCGAGTTGTGACGTTGTGTCACAAGAGTGACGTCCCTTCAGTAGCCGACCCGCCGGCAGACGAAAGGGTGGGGCAGTTCACTTGCAACTGGGGACTAAAGAAAACTGATTTAAAATTTGAAGAAATACATTTTAAATCCGAATTATTTGAACTCCTTGATATGGAAGGTGAAGGTATGGATATTCTCTACAGTCAATATATAGAATATGCCCCACCGTTTGATCCGCCGACTCTTGTGATGCAACGTCACAACTCGGGAATACCGAATTAATTTGAAGCGTAACTTGGATTTTCGAATTGGATCAAAAAGGTATCTTGCACAACTAGGCCACATGTGGGACCTGTGTACCAAATTTCAGAAAGATCCATGAAATATTTCCTGATCGATGAGAATTCACGATAACTACGTTTCAAGGGGAAATTCAAGATGGCCCCCTGGTGGCCATATTGGATTTTCGAATCAGACCAAAAAAGGTATCTTGCACAACTGCGCAACAAGGGGAATCCGTGTACCAAATTTGAGGAAGATCCATGCAGTACTTCTTGAGAAATCACGATAACAAAGTTTCATTGGGAAATCCAAGATGGCTGCCTGGTGGCCATATTGGATTTTCGATTCGGACCAGAAAAGGTATCTTGCACAACTAGACGACAAGGGGAACCTGTGTACCAAATTTGACAAAGATCCATGCGGTAGTTCCTCAGAAATCGCAATAACAAAGTTTCATGGGGAAATCTAAGATGGCCGCTTGGTGGCCATATTGGATTTTCGATTCGGACCGAAAAAGGCATCTTGCACAATCAGACCCTAGGGGGAACCTGTGTATCAAATTTGAGAAAGATCCCTGCAATACTTCCTGAGAAATCACGATAACAAAGTTGCATGGGAAAATCCAATATGGCCGCCTGTTGGCCATATTGGATTTTCGAATCGGACCAGAAAAGGTATCTTGCACAACTAGACGACAAGGGGAACCTGTGTACCAAATTTGACAAAGATCCATGCCGTAGTTCCTCAGAAATCGCAATAACAAAGTTTCATGGGGAAATCTAAGATGGCCGCTTGGTGGCCATATTGGATTTTCGATTCGGACCGAAAAAGGCATCCTGCACAATCAGACCCTAAGGGGAACCTGTGTATCAAATTTGAGAAAGATCCATGCAGTACTTCATGAGAAATGACGATAACAAAGTTTCATGGAGAAATCCAAGATGGCTGTCTGGTGGCCACATTGGATTTTCGAATCGGACCAGAAAAGGAATCTTGCACAACTAGACCGCAAGGGGAACCTGTGTACCAAATTTGAGAAAGATCCATGCAGTACTTCCTCAGAAATGACGATAAAGTTTCATGGGGAAATCCAAGATGGCTGCCTTGTGACCATATTGGATTTTCGAATCGGACTAGAAAAGGTATCTTGCACAACTATACCCCAAGGGGAACCTGTGTACCAAATTTGAGAAAGATCCATGCAGTAGCTCCTGAGAAATCGCGATAACAAGGTTTCATGGGGAAATCCAAGATGGCCGCATTGTAGCCATATTGGATTTTCGATTCGGACCAGAAAAGGTATCTTGCACAACTAGACCCGACGGGGAACCGGTGTACCAAATTTGAGAAAGATCCATGCAGTACTTCCTGGGAAATGACGATAACAATGTTTCATGAGGAAATCCAAGATGGCTGCCTGGTGGCCATATTGGATTTTCGAATCGGACCAGAAAAGGTATCTTGCACAACTAGACCAGAAGGGGAACCTGTGTACCAAATTTGAGAAAGATCCATGCAGTAGTTGCTGAGAAATCGCGATAACAAGGTTTCATGGGGAAATCCAAGATGGCTGGCTGGTGGCCATATTGGATTTTCGAATCGGACCAGAAAAGGTATCTTGCACAACTAGACCCCAAGGGGAACCTGTGTACCAAATTTGAGAAATATCCATGCAGAAGTTCCTGAGAAATCGAGATAACAAGGTTTCATGGGGGAAATCCAAGATGGCTGCCTGGTGGCCATATTGGATTTTCGAATCGGACCAGAAAAGGTATCTTGCACAACTAGACCCCAAGGGGAACCTGTGTACCAAATTTGAGAACGATCCATGAAGTAGTTCCTGAGAAATCGCGATAACAAGGTTTCATGGGGAAATCCAAGATGGCTGCCTGGTGGCCATATTGGATTTTCGAATCGGACCAAAAAAGATCTTGCACAACTAGATCCCAAGGGGAACCTGTACCAAATTTGAGAAAGATCCATGCAGTAGTTCCTGAGAAATCATGATAACAAGGTTTTACGGGAAATCCAAGATGGCTGCCTGGTGGCCATATTGGATTTTCGAATCGGTCCAGAAAAGGTATCTTGCACAACTAGACCCCAAGGGGAACCTGTGTACCAAATTTGAGAACGATCCATGCAGTAGTTCCTGAGAAATCGTGATAACAAGGGTTTCATGAAGAAATCAATGATGGCTGCCTGGTGGCCATATTGGATTTTCGAATCGGACCAGAAAAGGTATCTTGCAGAACTAGATCCCAAGGGAAACCTGTGTACCAAATTTGAGAAAGATCCATGCAGTAGTTCCTGAGAAATCGCGATAACGAGGTTTCATGGGGAAATCCAAGATGGCTGCCTGGTGGCCATATTGGATTTTCGAATCGGACCAGAAAAGGTATCTTGCACAACTAGACCCGAGGGGGAAACTGTGTACCAAATTTGAGAAAGATCCATTGAGTAGTTCCTGAGAAATCACGATAACAAAGTTTCATGGGGAAATCCAAGATGGCTTCCTGGTGGCCATATTGGATTTCGAATCGGACCAGAAAAGGTATCTTGCACAACTAGCCCCCAAGGGGAACCTGTGTACCAAATTTCAGAAAGATCCACGTAGTAGTTTCTGAGAAATCACGATAACAAGAATTGTTTACGGACGGACGACTGACTGACTGACTGACGACGGACCACGGACGAAAAGCGATTTGAATAGCCCACCATCTGGTCATGGTGGGCTAAAAAGTTAGCTATGATATTACAAAATAATAAAACAACCGAGCATTTAATTCGGTCTATTCTTACCACGAACATCGACCTTTAGCGGAAGTGAAGTCATTTCCTGCATTCCAACCTTAACCTGTGCCTTCCGCTTCCGCCAGGCGCATCGCTCTCAATCATCTTACTTGTACTTGACTGCCCACGCGCGGTGACCCGGAAGTCACCTGACGGGAAGTGACCTGGAACCGGAAGTGACGTACTGCCCATATAAACGACTCTCTCCATCGCATGATGCTCCAAAGATTTCCATTGCTATACTACTCACATTGGATTTATACATTTGCATGAACCGCGAGTCAACTAGTTAATCTACCATGGCTTTGTTTCCTGTTATTTATAAAATGTCTTAAATACGCTGCGTTAATTGGCCCTGCTTCATTTGCCATCATAGGGGCTCAAAACCACAAGAATGATTTTCCTTGACATTGTTGATCGGATTTCAGCAGATCGGTGCAATGCTTTGCGCAAAAGATTGGTACACTCGGCTTATATATGCTAAAATATATTCCAAAACAAAATGTTTCCCACAGATTTTACAGTGCAAGTCGGCTGTTGTTAGAGCATCGTACGATGTCATTAAAGATGTAATCAGCCTCAAATCTGGGCTGAAATCAATGTCTCTCAAACTCAGCAAAAGTGACATGTATGTTATAACAGGTACAAAATGAAACACATTTGACCACAAAAAAACTAAACTTGTTTCTACCATTCACGAGAAAATAGAAGGAATTGATCTTTAAAAATAAACGGCATGGCATGCCATTTATTTTTTCACGGCCGTGTCAACAAGCGTATACACGTATGGTGCATTCTACCAACGTATGCTGTGCGACATTACCGAACCGTAGGCACGAGCCATGACGTTATCCCATGGCTGCAGCTGTGCAGCATTCAAAATTCGTGAGCGTCGCTACGTCACTCATACGTCATGCAGTGACGTCATTTTCCTCTCCGCGTACAACACACACTCAATGGCGTGACAGAAAAGCGGTCGAAGCGGGCAGAGTTACAAATTTCTCTGACAAGATATTCTTGGATTCGTTGTATATGACGATCCCAAAATCATCAAATATAATACATATGATGCTTTGGTAATCTTCAATGCTGAAAAAATGCACAGGCTTTTTGAGGCTGATTACATCTTTAAACATCCTGTTTTGTCTTCCATGTTATCCATTTCGCTGTATCTGACTCTACGATTAGACCACCACATCGGAAAGTGCCGACGATTATCACCATACGTAATTGCAGACAATGCAGTTAAAAAGCTTCTCATTTTAAAATCACTGCTTTCAAGACAATAGTATATTGCGAGCCTGCTATTTGTAACAAAAATAAATGAGCGTCCTCTGCCAAAACGAGAGAAACCATGCAACGCGTTCACGAGAAGCTCTTGCATAACTACTTCAGGTGGCAGTTTTACATGAACGAGTTCGGAGTATATTATCATTAACTGCGTGATCGTACTCGGCAAAATGAGAGAGTTGATTAGGATTTTGGTGTTAACACTTGGGTCCCGGTTGAATAAATTTGATATAAACATGGCAAAGAAGGCCTACAAGAGAACAGCGGGCTTTTTATAACCCGATAGAATACTGGTATTAGATTTACCACCTCTGTGTACGTTCTGACACCCGACATACGAATTTGTCATTATCAGTGATTGCGGATTTAACACCTTTTGGCGGGGAAGGAAGGGGTGCTGTAGCTAAATTGAGAATAGACAGGATCTTCGAGATTTTCCAAAAAAATTGTTTTATTTTCCAAAACGCCCCTTATCATTATAATGACCAAATTTTATAACGCAAGTGATACCATGATACATAAAATGACAAAAAATGGATTTCTTTTTTTGGGGGGGAAAATGTTTTGATACCTTTGTGAAGCAAAAATGAAATGAAATGACGGGAAACGACTATCAGAAAATAAATACTGAAACAGGCCAGGAGAAATACAATGACTCCATTACCTTTTGGAGAACCTACGAGCGAAACCATGGATTTAGCTTAGGACATGTTCGTATATACATTTTCGACTCGGCACAATTGACCGCCGATATCTCGCCAGTTCACCTTCCACTTGTCTGGGACTGAGTCTGGGACAAATTTGATAGGCAACTGAGCTTCGATAATCGGATATCATTTTATCACTTGGCTATCAATAATTCCAAAAATATGGTTACCATAGCAACCGGCAACCAAGAGCTTTATCTCAGGAAATTTAATGGTTATATTGATTTTTAGCCCACCATCACCAGATGGTGGGCTGTTCAAATCGCTTTTCGTCCGTGGTCCGTCGTCCGTCGTCCGTCCGTCCGTAAACAATTCTTGTTATCGCGATTTCTCAGGAACTACTGCATGGATCTTTCTCAAATTTGGTACACAGGTTCCCCTTGGGGTCTAGTTGTGCAAGATACCTTTTTTGGTCCGAATCGAAAATCCAATATGGCCACCAGGCAGCCATCTTGGATTCCCCCATGAAACCTTGTTATCGCGATTTCTCAGGAACTACTGCATGGATCTTTCTCAAATTTGGTACACAGGTTCCCCTTGGGGTCTAGTTGTGCAAGAAACCTTTTTTGGTCCGATCCGAAAATCCAATATGGCCACCAGGCAGCCATCTTGGATTTCCCCATGAAACCTTGTTATCGCGATTTCTCAGGAACTACTGCATGGATCTTTCTCAAATTTGGTACACAGGTTCCCCTTGGGGTCTAGTTGTGCAAGAAACCTTTTTTGGTCCGATTCGAAAATCCAATATGGCCACCAGGCAGCCATCTTGGATTTCCCCATGAAACCTTGTTATCGCGATTTCTCAGGAACTACTGCATGGATCTTTCTCAAATTTGGTACACAGGTTCCCCTTGGGGTCTAGTTGTGCAAGATACCTTTTCTGGTCCGATTCGAAAATCCAATATGGCCACCAGGCAGCCATCTTGGATTTCCCCCATGAAACCTTGTTATCGCGATTTCTCAGGAACTACTGCATGGATCTTTCTCAAATTTGGTACACAGGTTCCCCTTGGGGTCTAGTTGTGCAAGATACCTTTTTTTGGTCCGATTCGAAAATCCAATATGGCCACCAGGCAGCCATCTTGGATTACCCCATGAAACCTTGTTATCGCGATTTCTCAGGAACTACTGCATGGATCTTTCTCAAATTTGATACACAAGTTCCCCTTGGGATCTAGTTGTGCAAGATACCTTTCCTGGTACGATTTGAAAATCCAGTATGGCCACCAGGCAGCCATCTTGGATTTTCCCATGAAACTTTATCATCATTTCTCAGGAACTACTGCATGGATCTTTCGCAATTTTGGTACACAGGTTCCCCTTAGGGTCTTCATATGCAAGATGCCTTTTTCGGTCCGAATCGAAAATCCATATGGTCAACCAGGCAGGTTCCCCTTAGCGTCTTCATATGCAAGATGCCTTTTTCGGTCCGAATCGAAAATCCAATATGGTCACCAGGCGGCCATCTTAGACTTCTCCATGAAATTTTTTTATCATGATTTCTCAGGAAGTACTGCCTGGATCTTTCTGAAATTTGATACACAGGTTCAATTGTGCAAGATAATTTTTCTGGTCCGATTCCAAAATCCAGTATGTCCACCAGGCGGCCACCTTGGATTTCCCCATGAAACTTTGTTATTGCGATTTCTCGGGAACTACTGCATGGATCTTTGTTAAATTTGGTACACAGGTTCACCTTGTTGTCTTGTTGTGCAAGATACGTTTTCTGGTCTGATTCGAAAATTCAATATGGCCAACAGGCGGCCATCTTGGATTTTCCCATGCAAATTTGTTATTGTGATTTCTCAGGAAGTACTGCATGGATCTTTCTCAAATTTGGTACACAGGTTCCCCTTATGGTCTAGTTGTGCAAGATACCTTTTTCGGTCCGAATCGAAAATCCAATATGGCCACAAGGCGGCCATCTTGAATTTCCCCTTGAAACATTGTTACAGTGAATTCTCAGGAAATATTTCATGGATCTTTCTGAAATTTGGTACACATGTCCCACATGGGACCTAGTAGTGCAAGATACCTTTTTTGGTCCGATTCGAAAATCCAAGTTACGCTTCAAATTAATTCGGTATTCTCGAGTTGTGACGTTCCATCACAAGAGTCGGCGGATCAAACGGTGCGGCATATTCTATATATTGACTATAGAGAATATCCATACCTTCACCTTCCATATCAAGGAGTTCAAATAATTCGGAATTAAAACGTATTTCTTCAAATTTTAAATCAGCTTTCTTTAGTCCTTGCAGTAGCAAGTGAACTGCTCCACCCTTTCGTCTGCAGGCGGGTCGGCTACATGAACGGACGTCACTCTTGTGACTCAACGTCACAACTCGACAACTGTAGACTACTGCATGTTTCGATCCAAGGGAGATAATCAGGATTCAGGCACTTTCGAAGTTTCAACATAACTGCACGGACCGGATCGCTTCAGTATTAAGTAGTGTACCATCTTACTATTTTCGAGCATGGTATCTTAAAAGAGATATCTCAAAATAGCCGTATAAATAGAACAGAATTAGCATTCGTTCTTAATTATAAAATCTTAAGTATTGGTCTTAAGTATTGAAGATTGGTCTTCGCTTCCATTACCCAATGATGACATGTGCAAAAAAATAAATCAAAAAAATACTACGAAACAAAGGCGAAGAATCCTCCGTACATGTACATTCACTTTCAGACTAACTTTGCTCATTTCTCTTATATTATAACAACCGACATGAGTACAGTTTCTAGAAATCTTGAAACTCCTGAAACTTAGATTATATCTTGGTGTTTTTCAGTGGCCTTTTCTGATCCTTTTCGCTCAGATTCGAAATTCTGTAAACAAAATTACAAGTCAATCGTTTGTTCTTAGTAACAATGGACAAAAAGATCCTATAGTCATTAGCTTACAATTATCGGACAATGGTGGGCGCCAAGATCCTTCAGGATCTCTCGTTTTAATTAAGATGAAAAGCATAGACCATTGTTACAGAAAATTCAGTATCTATGATTTCATAACTTGCACAAATTTCAAGATTAAGCCCTTAGTAACTGGTTTCTATGGTAATCGTATTTCTTAAAATAATTGAAGTTTGTCCACAAACAAAGTCCAATAGTTTGCATAACACCATAAATAATCAATGTTATCAATTCAAAAGAGATTAGACTTCTCGATCGGTGAATTTCCTAGCATAAAATTAGCTCATTATCGGGAGTTCACTTGGTGACATCACAAAATCTGATTTGCATAAATTCTCTGAATATCAGATTTATACTTCATACACCAATATCCATATAATGACTATTTCTAGCTACTTTAAAGCGTCCTACTATGTGACAGGAGTTCTTAAAATGATCGCAAATTCTAAGATGGCCAACATTAGCTCACGAAGCAAGGGTGCTGTAGTATTTTTGGGATCCGGACAAAACCCCCAGCGGACAAAACCCCCTAGGACAAAACACCCACGGACAAAACCCCCTAGGACAAAACACCCACGGACAAAACCCCCAAAATTGATAAGTCGGACAAAACTCCCATCTCAACCAAAAATATTATTTGTACATTGACAAAGTATTGGTTGTCAGTATCAAGACTAACTGGACCTTCATCAAATGCCAGACGTTTCTAAAGTTTGTAACCAAATATGATTGACTGAGCGGAAACTTTTATTTCATCAGATTTATCCCATTTATGACAGAAGCACGGAATTTGGTGGATCGATGTGCATAGGAAGGACGACTGGTAGCCAAGAAATATAGTCGCACTCGAAACATCTTTCACACAGTCGGAGTTTTGGTGGCTTAAAAACCCAGGAGTAGGGATAGGAGTGGATTTCAATGAGCCTGCAATAACTACATGAATAGTATAGAAATTGCAAATCTCTTATTATCGTACTGGAGGAACTTGCAGATGGAAAATGTGGGTTTATCGAGGGACGTATGATCTTTTTGACCCTTGGCCTGAGATGTGGGGTGGACCTTGGACTGGGGCCTTGATGGTCACTTCCGCTCACGTGACTGGCTGATGGATGCAAAAATAGGAAAAGGAAGACCTCCGGCACTCCTTCCCATCTTCTACAGTCAAGTGGGTCATCCTGGATTAGCATTGGTGAAGCATACTACGCTTGGGGTGGGTTGGACTGAATATGACGTCATGAAGCGCATATTCAGTCGAAGACTATTCGCGAAAGTTGGGATTTTAGAGGTGAACAAGGGCGTGTTTGGGCGAACTATGGGCCATTATAGGCCAAATGGGTCGTGTTGGGTGTCATCTTGAAACACTAGTCGAGTCAAGTGCGACTGGCGTAGTTTTTACTGGAACTGACGTCATGGTGTGCATGCGCAGTCGAAGCGTTTGCGAAAGCTGGCATTTCAGGGTGTGAAAAATCGATTCTTGACCACCATATAAATGGGTAAAAGATATGTAAGATGTCAATTCTGGACCACCATATAAACGCATAAATTTCGATTTTCATTTAAAGGTCAACCCAAACGATCTGAGGTCAAAAATATAAAAACAATAGTCCTTTCGATTCTGAAAATAATGATATTTTTTTCATAATTTTGTGCAGTCTGGTTGGCGAGATATTGCCGTTTGAAAGGTGAAAATCGCTCTCCTGTCAATTCCAGCTGTGACGTCACGGAGGGAAGCCGTCTTGTATTCTCTATGTTAAAGCCGTATACCACAGTCATAAGTATCTGCTGATTTCTGGAAATTTTCGGAGTATCGGGGCATCATTTGTTAAATATGCCGCGACGTTGTGTAGTGGGAAGTTGCAGTTTTACTACAGATGACGGTGTTAGTATTCATTTGTGGCCTAAAGACGAGAAAATCGCTGCAAATTGGACGAAATTTGTACGCAACACGAGGGTGTGGAAAGAGGGCTACTCGTATAATTTGCTCGGCACATTTTGACAGAAAGACATCATTCGAGGACCTCTACAGCGTAGCAGTTGAATTCGGGTACAAACCAAAACTAAAGAGAACAGCTATTCCAATTATCAAACCTAAGAACAATAAGAATGTGAAATCGGACAAGGAGACGGACATCGGCTGAACGAAAGGCGAGGCCTCGGGCAGGGAGACGGCTGTACACGATGAAAGCCCAGAATGCTATCCATGATGTGGCATTTGTTGCTTGAGCACCTACAAGTTAGACTGGATGAGTCTCTATTTCATATATACTATTTAATAATAATAAAATGATCTTTCATAAATAAATAAAAAGTCGTAGTGATCGGACAAACCGGTCGCCTTTTAATGTTTTTCTTTTTCTGAACACCAAATGGAGTGAATGGCTGTAGATACAGAAGTGATAATAATACTTTCATAATCCCTTGACATTTGAGATTGTGAGAATATCATTCGATTTCAATTTAATTGACGTAATTTGTCGAAAATTGAGCAAATGTGAATGCCGATCCATCACGTCGGTTCGACACCCACTCACCACGGCTTACTTTTCGCCATGAATGCCCAAAGTTTTTTTATCAAACTAATAATTCTGAAATTGGTATTTCATGGGGATTATGGGAAAACAAACAAAATTCAAATCGGACGTATATCAGTAGAGTTATCAACAGTTTACTGTCCATACTGCCGAATCCCGGAGTTTATCCCTTCGAAAAGGCCGTCTCGGTCAGTAACAACAACAACAACAACATCACAGACGTGCTCGTTCTTCACATCACAGAATCGTACTACATTCAATACAGTTTGAAATATATGGACATTTCGTCTCATAGATGACGATAATAAGGTTTCCAGTCAAGTTGCATACCAATCTGTATTCAACAAACGACCTCTCCGAATCCTGTCGTCGTCGAGTTCCACGTTGTCAGAATGGTTGTCACTGTCAGAATCGGAGCCGTATACGGCGCAAATTGATAGGGCTGAATTCCGCCGTTGGTCTTCAAACAACTGTTAATTTGCCCGTAATCATCTTCCTCTATGTCTATTTCATCTTCTTGACGAAAAATATTTCCATCTAAGGAGCTCTTATCGCTCGAATCGACATCTGAATCAGAGCTCTGACTGCACTCGCTTTCCATGTTATCTGCTGTTTTTTCTCAGGCAATTGCCCTGCGTGACGTCATCAACCCAGCTGTGAAAGTGTGAAAAAGCCCACTTTGCTCCCATATTACGTGTGTTTCTGATCAGATTAGAATTTTTTCAATATTTTTTTCATACAAAGTGAAGTATGAACTATGATTTTTAAGGATCTTTAGACCAAAAAAAAATCCGTTTGGGTTGACCTTTAACAATTTGATGTAACTGTATTCTATCACGGACATCGGCTGAACGAACCTGGCCTGCAGGCGAGGCCTCGGGCAGGGAGACGGCTGTACATGCCCTGCTCGCTCTCGCGTCCCCGATGAAAGCCCAGAATGCTATCCATGATGTGGCATTTGTTGCTTGAGCACCTACAAGTTAGACTGGATGAGTCTCTATTTCATATATACTATTTAATAATAATAAAATGATCTTTCATAAATAAATAAAAAGTCGTAGTGATCGGACAAACCGGTCGCCTTTTAATGTTTTTCTTTTTCTGAACACCAAATGGAGTGAATGGCTGTAGATACAGAAGTGATAATAATACTTTCATAATCCCTTGACATTTGAGATTGTGAGAATATCATTCGATTTCAATTTAATTGACGTAATTTGTCGAAAATTGAGCAAATGTGAATGCCGATCCATCACGTCGGTTCGACACCCACTCACCACGGCTTACTTTTCGCCATGAATGCCCAAAGTTTTTTTATCAAACTAATAATTCTGAAATTGGTATTTCATGGGGATTATGGGAAAACAAACAAAATTCAAATCGGACGTATATCAGTAGAGTTATCAACAGTTTACTGTCCATACTGCCGAATCCCGGAGTTTATCCCTTCGAAAAGGCCGTCTCGGTCAGTAACAACAACAACAACAACATCACAGACGTGCTCGTTCTTCACATCACAGAATCGTACTACATTCAATACAGTTTGAAATATATGGACATTTCGTCTCATAGATGACGATAATAAGGTTTCCAGTCAAGTTGCATACCAATCTGTATTCAACAAACGACCTCTCCGAATCCTGTCGTCGTCGAGTTCCACGTTGTCAGAATGGTTGTCACTGTCAGAATCGGAGCCGTATACGGCGCAAATTGATAGGGCTGAATTCCGCCGTTGGTCTTCAAACAACTGTTAATTTGCCCGTAATCATCTTCCTCTATGTCTATTTCATCTTCTTGACGAAAAATATTTGCATCTAAGGAGCTCTTATCGCTCGAATCGACATCTGAATCAGAGCTCTGACTGCACTCGCTTTCCATGTTATCTGCTGTTTTTTCTCAGGCAATTGCCCTGCGTGACGTCATCAACCCAGCTGTGAAAGTGTGAAAAAGCTCACTTTGCTCCCATATTACGTGTGTTTCTGATCAGATTAGAATTTTTTCAATATTTTTTTCATACAAAGTGAAGTATGAACTATGATTTTTAAGGATCTTTAGACCAAAAAAAAATCCGTTTGGGTTGACCTTTAACAATTTGATGTAACTGTATGCACGCAAACCTTGGTATTATGATGTGTTGTGACAAACCTATTTTCGAATAGTATTCCGTGACCCTTCAGGTCGGTTAGTGTAAACACAATTATTTGTGATAATTAATTATCTAAGTTCAGATTTATACAGATAACGTATAAACCGTTTATGTAAGTACAATGATTTAACCTTGGTTTTGACGAATGAAATGTACAATGCGACAGTTCTGTGATCTGTCTGTCATAATTGTACCGAAGCTGTGAGTACATCTATGTCGGGTTAAATTAACATTGTAAATGTCTAGTGTTGTATATAACGGAATGAACGGCATATTATAGTCAGACTATTAACACCAAGTCTCCCTGATGGCAGTATCATCAGGTCTCAGAGGCTCATGCCTCCGATAGTAGTATTGGCCATCTCCAGTTCCGAAAAATCACTGACTACAGAACAGTCTGATGTTGATGAGGTTACCCTAGTCTGCCTACCAAATGATGCCGGTCATTCCTAAGATAGATGAAATCCAAATTTCATAATGGCTTTGTTACCAGGAACAAGACTGCAGCTTTCATAATGGCGTGGAATGAATTTACAATAAATCGGCCAATATTCAACAGACGTTTTCGTTGTATCCTCTCTCATTTAAAGAGTTTGTCAAGACTTCGAGAAATCTCAGAAGCCGGACCTTGGAATCTATTATTGTTTAGGTTTTGTGAAGACGATCCCTGTGTCTTGAGACGACTAATGCGTTACAACATCTTCAAGATCACGCGCACAAGCCCTGTCGTCTTAAAGGCCTCAAATTTCACAAGGGGTGCTCAGGGTGTTTTGGCGACGTAGAGACCATCCTAGACACAACTGGGCCAATCTTTTTCAAACTGGTCTAAACCAGTCTGAATCAGTTCCAATAGTACTCGTCTTTCGGCGATCGTTATGAACAACTGTGTCAGGATGACCGAGTGGTCTAAAACGTCAGTCTTACGAGCTGGTTTGCAATGTGTTCGAATCCCGATATATATTGTGAATGCTTGTGCATAAGCACATGCATAAGCACACAGGCAATGAGTGAACAGTCCTGAATAAAACAATGCTGTAGGGTTCAGGGTGTACCCCCAGCAGAATGCGCATGCATGCGATGACGTCAGTATCCGTGATGACGTCACCTCCGGCGATGATCTTGCGTGAGATAACGTCATTTCCGGCCATGGCGTCAGCTCCGCCCATGACGTCACTGTCGTACATTATCTCACAGGACTTAAATCGCCCATAGTTGTACAATCCACACTCACACTTCACTCACGTATGATAGCACTCACCGTATTCGGTCATAGTCGATCGGAACCTAATACTCATCCACACAACAGCCACCTTTAGGTTACTCCAGGGGTCTACTCACACATAGCTTTAAGAGTCTGATTCACACATAGCTGTACATACCTTACTCACAAGTAGCTCTACAGACATTTCATGTACAGAAACTACACAGAGATAGCGGTATACACCTTACTCACACAGCAGTAGGCCTACACAGATTCAGCATACATTTGAGCTGTATCGGCCTTACTCAAGTATAGCTTCCAGACATCACATACATAGCTGACCGACTTTATTCGCACATAGCTGCGATACTTTACTCATGCCTAGTTTTACGAAATTTACTCACAGCATTTCAGGCCTCACTCTAATATAGCTTGATGAACCTTACTGGCACACAGCTCTACATTTTCAAACATGGCTGTACAGTGTAAGCTCACACAAACACAATACATCTCGCACAGCTGTATTGACCTGCTAGATACGAATCCAATGTAGCGTTACACAGTGGCAATGAAGTTGTATAAATATATAGTCAGTGCCGTTACTACGAAGCATAGATGTAATGCACGGAGACAGATTACAATACAGAATTGCAATATATTGTTACACAGCGCCAATGTAAATTCGTAGAGCGTAAATCGTGTTTATACGGCGTCAATGCCGAGCACAGAACGTCACTGTAGTATTAATAAGCAACAATCCAGTGTTATAGCGAGTTAGTGAGATGTTATAGGGCGCCAATCCAGTGGTAATTACAAGCGTCTAGTCCGTCATCCATAATTCAGCCGTCGTCCATTAGAGAATATCCGCGTCCATAATCCAAAGACCTATTCCATATTCCATATAACAGTATTAGCACCAAATTCAAAAAGACAATCATAGTATACATAAACATAGGCTTGTTTCCTGCAAGAGAGAAGCGGTCAACAATTTCCAATGATGCCGGCAAGACATCATGATGTTCCAAAAATATCAAATCCGTATCGCCGATCAGTATTCTTAATCCATAATTCGTTGTAAAGTCGTCATCTAAAGAATGATGTATCTCAGCCCCAGTCACACTGTCAAGAATTGAGTAGGCGAATCACCGCGAACTGGAAAATCGTGTTCATTCTTGGCAATTTGTACTGGCATCTTGCGGGGTTCGTCGCAGATCGTGACCGTTCTTGCCTATTCTCGGAGGGAGTACGAAAGTTTTGAAATGTTCAAAACATTCGCCGGCCAAGTACGATTAAATGGTATACGTATGGCATTCTTGGCACCATCCTACTGCGTTCTCGCATGCATTCTCCTCCTATCGTGTATATTCGTGGGTAGTCGTAGTAGTTCTTTCGGTCACAAATCAGCAAGAATGCCGTACGCATTTTACGATGATTGTTGGACGCATTCTACGCTTCTTGTACGATCATACTACGATATTGAGAAGAATTCAACACGATGTGTGACGACAGTACTACGAATACCCACGACAGTATTACGAATAACCGCGAGAGTACTACGAATACCCACGCTGGCGCTACGTTTCATGAAGAATAGGCTACGCTTCCTCGCGAATCTCGTACGATTTCATAGGATTGCTCCACGATCTCTCGCGAAGACCATCGCATGTTGTACATTTCAAAGAAGACGGATCATATATATAGGTTCGCGTGGCCTCCTGGGGTGTCGTGTCACAGCGTAAGAGGTTCGTACTGCATTCGTACTCACATCGTACTGCATACGTGCTTATTCGTAGCAGATTAACGAACATTCGTAGTGGGTTCACGGGCTGCCGTGTTGATGCGTAGGGCGTTCTTCATTGAATCGTACTGCATGCGTACTCATTCTTGGTGATTCTTGTTAAATGCTTATGGCTGTCGTACAAGGAACCTACGGCATGCGTAAAGGATTCGTAGGACAGTTTCAAAGAGGCCCTCTACAGGCGAATTGACACGAATGGACAAGATTAAAATATTCGTGGTCATTTGCCAGCATTCTCCGCCCAATTCTTGACAGTGTGACTGAGGCTTTACAGAGCGCCGTTATAGTGTTTTATAGCGTATGTTTTGCTTCAGAGCGGCAATGTGATCGTACAGAAAATCAGTGTAGTTAATACAGTGCACCAGTGAAGTGTATTGGTAGTGTGTTTAGCATACGGATCGTCAAGCACAAACAAGTCCAGACCTGTCTACAGTTGGAGGTGATCAGTCAACACCACAACCCAAGCCGAAAATTTCCTTTTTGTACTACTGCTCGTGTGCATATTCACACGCATTCACCATATATCGCGATAGTATACAGCGAGGAAGAAGAAGAACCCACTTACAGCAGGAATACATATATACCCGTCCCCATATCAGAAAACAGCAATGGCCCTCTATGACCAGTATAGGTGGTTTCCTTTAAAATGAAGAGAGATCCTATGCATAGCCTCATCATAAAAAAAACAGCATCACTTTGGAGTGAGTGAGTGAGCGAATATGATTTAACGTGGTTTTCAACACTATTTCACTCATATCACGACGCTTGGTTCCTATTCCTTTTCACACCAGGAAACCACAAGTGTATAGGTAGAGGATATGAGATTACCGTCCATCGAGTCCACGAGTCCCAGACAAATGCAGTCAAAATGTGAAAACAGCTGTTCCATGACATGTTGCCGTTACAATATCCTGGACTGACACTTAGAGGTGGACAACGGACAAGATCGAAGATGGCCAATGATTGACGCAACACAAGGGCAGCTTGTCAAATGGGGCTTTTTCACTGGACAAGTGCGGCCACATCAGCTCATCTTTTGACGGTGATGGTCGAATAGGCATCTAACGGAATGCTTGGATTTCATTTGGCAAGAACGGTATAAAAAGACAATGAATGCCATAATATTCATATCCATGGCTGCTCCATCAGCTTGGATATGATGTAGCATTAGGAAAATAAAATGTGTAATAGGCTTGTTGTTGTTGTTGATCTCTCTTTCTCTCTCATCTGATCGCTTTAAGTCTTTAAAACAATAGGGCAAGAGCAGGTGTGTGTGCCTGTGTGTATCAATCCATCAGCTATTAGGGCGTCAATGCGAGGAAGCGGGAATTGATGGCGTTACAGCGTTACGATGGTGGGTTCAATAATTAACCCTGAAAGCGGCTCGAACCATTTCAAACTGGTCCAAAATGGTTCCTATGGGTTTGGTCCTAGCTGCTCTGTTCCTTTTACAACAGTTCCATTAGGAGCTTTGATTTGACTCCAAGTATGCTGCAACTCATACGTGTTTATCATCGAACATACGACGGCCCCAAAACCAACGAGGGCTTTAATAGAGCCATAGATCCATGATGTGTGTAGAGGGGAATATAGACATGCATGTCCCAAGAGCGCATTCGGTTATGCGGTTTGTTTACTACTGCTACTCTCGAGTGCGTATTTGCACCATGAAGTCAAAGTCACACCATGGCCAGAGTATTGTATGGATCCACACATTGAGAACTTCATATAGACTTCCCTCCATTGGGCCCAGTATGGTCGACATATGCCTCCACTCAACAATCAGCGTCACCTATTCCATTTCAAACTGCGGTTTCTCTACTACCGAATACGTTACAGTTGATATGTCTTCTCTGGTTCCACTACCGTGTGTACATGTATCTCAAAGGTTTATCTAACATCACTTATCCCTATGATTTAGGTATAGCAAAGTAGCATAGCGGCATATTCTCAAGTGAGCATTCGAAATGCGATTTCTCTGCTATTAATGACGTCACACATGAGGCCACATTAGCGTGATCTGCCTTCTCTGCATACATTTCAAGGTCTAAATGCGTCACCAAGGGCAACACGTCACTAGACGCCCCTGTGTCGCAAGTGCACACCCAAGTGTTTCTGTCCTTTCTCTAATACTGATGGCGTCACAGTCACATGGACAGTACTAGAGTCGTATCCTACACCACGAGAGCTTCTATGCGAGACCCTGCATGCAATATTTGGACCCTGGGTTGCTCTTAGATCGCCCAAACACTCGTCAGCACACCGAACATACCCGATCGCTAGTACTTCATGCGTAATATGGGGCCACTTCCGGAAAAAACACTCCAGTCATAGTCTACACCACCAGAGCATCCGTCAGTCTTCAACAACAGGCGCCCCTGGAGTTTACGCATGCGTACAATGACGTCGCCAGATACAACACGACAGTCCTGATAACATCCTATTCTACAGAGAAAGAAATTCAAAACGATAAAACGCACGACACATTTGGACCAAGGATTGTTCCTGAATCACCCGAACAGGCTCCTGCGCATATTTTGGTTTAAAGTCCTTTTTCCGCATTTTGTAAGAGAATTCCGTGACCGCAAGTGAACTCGCACCGGAAGAGATCTCAGCCGGGAGTGACCATGAACTGGAAGTGACATCATCACCGGAAATACTCCCATAGCTTTCTCCTTCCGATGGAGTTATTTGAATCAGCATGTCGATATCCGAAAGTTCAGTTTTGCTTCGACTAATAAAAACTCAAACCTGTCAGCGGTTAAATCTACAGGACATGGTCATGTATTCCCTCATTCCCAGCTACGTATTTAGCTCTAACAAGCAGCCAGAGGATGCTAGGTCCCCCGCCGAAATGGCAGCAATATTTTTTAGCATTGTTGGTCTCAGGGGATATACATGAGGGAGGCAACTGCTGCTTCATAGGCGTTGGATGTGGAAGGGTCTTTCTGCCTTCCCAAGTTTTAAGATCAACTCAGAACGATTGACTGAAAGTTGATTGCTTCTGTGATATAGTTTCCATGCAGTGAAGCACCGAGAAGCATCCCCAAGTGACATCTCAAGGCATTATCTGCAAACCAAATTTGACGAGAAGCTGAAGGCATCAACCTGTTGCCCAGAAACCAAATTTTAAATTTGCCACCAGTTGTCGCCACCTGTAGGTGCAAGTGAGCAAAATGCAATCCCAAGCATCATCTCATGGCATGGTAGCCTACATGTATTAGCCTATAGTATCTTCTACAGGGGGCCAATGATCGGCTGATGCAGCAACAACAGCATTTTCCCAGTTAGACGGCAGATTTTGAAATCAAAAATGAGGCCGCGCTATGTCATCAGTCAACTGAGACAGTCGCGTGGTTGTGTATGAAGATTGGGGTGGGTCTTATCTAATAGTGATCCAATGAAAATGCTCGTATTAGTTTAAAATGGCGGGGTCGAATGACCAATCACTGAACGGGAGACAGCTGGAACAGTACGTTGACACTGTCTGTTAATACAGGGGGCGTCGGAAGCAAATTCAAAGTGGTACGGCCACTATCATTGCACTTTAGGTGAGGATCCAGGGGCCGCCCAGGCCCCAGATGCTCCTGGGGTCTAGATCGCCGAAGAAGCGTTCTGAGCGATTTCTGGCGTCAATCAAAATCACTCTGCATTGAAGTGTATTTTTAGTTCTTTCCTAACCCTTTTACCATGAAAACGCAATCGATGGTTTTCTGCGATGCTGAATTACAAAAAATTGTGTATAGTATAGTACTTTATCCTAGGCACATCGTGTAGAAGTAACCGAGATGATGCATCGATAATGTATACCAAATTTTACATTGAGCATTTGAACAGTGTCAGAGATAGAGATCATTAATGATTTTACATAAATTAAAGATGGTTGCCCATCCTTCCCGTCACTCAGAGGAACTAATGTGGTTATTCATTAATGCAAGTCTCTTCATACATCGATGCTGTAAATCAAGTTTCGTATAGAACATTTGAATGGTATCAGAGATAAACATCATTAAAGATTTTGAATAAATTAAAGATGGCCGCCAAGATTTCCGCCCAATCAGAGAAACCAGATCTGTCATTCATCGTAAGTCTCTTGATGCATCAATGATGTATACCAAATTTTACACTGAGCACTCCAACGGAATCAGATATAGAGATCATTAATGATTTTGCCTAAATTAACGATGGCCACCAAGGTTTTCAGTCAATCAGGTCCCGATTCAAAGTATCTGGATGTATCGATGATATATACCAACCTTCATATAAAACAATTGAATGGTAACCGAGATATGTAGGCTATCATTATCGATTTCGCATGAATTAAAGATGGCCTCCAGGGTTCCCAGCTAATCAGAAAAGCCTGTTTGGTAATTCGTTGAAAGTTGCTTGATGTATCGATGATGTATATCAAATTTCGTATTGAACAGTTGAATGGTTTCCGAGATATGGATCATTATCCATTTTGCATGAAATTAAAGATGGCTGCTAAGGTTCCCACCCAATCAGGTCCCAATTCTATAGGCTTCTGGTCCTTGACTAGGTAAATAAGCATACCAAATTTGGAATTCATCAGCGGAACAGTTTTCCGGCTATCTCGCTCACGAACGGACGTACGGACAGACGGACGTACAAGATGATGACAATACCCCATGGCCAAAATTGGCCGAGGGGTAAAAACATGGGTCTGTGCCTGATAAATTTTATGCCTTTTGGGGTTGCAGCTCATTCATAGAAAGCTCCCTGTACATGAACAACTGCACTGACAACTGCATGCCATCATCTGTCAGTCTGAAGACCGGCAAGGTTGAATTCAGTTCAATTCAGGAAATTGATCATATGCACAGTGTGCACCCAAACATTAGGAACACAGTTGTAACTAGAGGTTCCGCTTTGACCCTTGAGTTGCCGCTCTGGCATGAAGCCTATGCTGGTTGTTTTTTTGAGCAAAAAACATACGTCTCCCCCAACCTCCCACCTTGCCTTGAATGGGCACATAATTTAAGGGAAAGTGCTATAAAATTAATGTAGCAATAAGTATCTTAAACAAAGCTGCATATCTAAACATGTTAATTACAAAGAAGTGATTATCATTGTATATACATGTACAAGTAGATGAACAGATGGACGGACACCGGACACGGATGAATGCATGCACACATACACCAAAACCTGATCAAATGAGGGGGCTATCCCAATGAAGCTTCCATCCAAATTTGGTGGAATTCCGTCCAGTAGTTCTCCAGATATCTTGCAGGCAAGCCCTGTATATACATGTACAAGTAGATGGACGGACGGATGGACACCGGACATGGATGAATGCACGCACACACACCAAATGAGGGGGCTATCCCAATGAAGCTTCCATCCAAGTTTGGTGAAATTCCGTCCAGTAGTTCTCAAGATATCTTGCAGACAAGGCCTGTATATACATGTACAAGTAGATGGACGGACACCGGACATGGATGAATGCACGCACACACACCAAAACCTAATCAAATGAGAGGGCTATCCCACTGAAGCTTCCATCCAAGTGGGGTGAAATTCCGTCCAGTAGTTCTCAAGATATCTTGCAGACAAGGCCTGTATATACATGTACAAGTAGATGGACGGATGGATGGACACCGGACACGGATGAATGCACCCACATACACCAAAACCTAATCAAATGAGGGGGCTATCCCAATGAAGCTTCCATCCAAGTTTGGTGAAATTCCGTCCAGTAGTTCTCCAGATATCTTGCAGACAAGCCCTGTATACACATGTACAAGTAGATGGACGGACGGACGGACACCGGACATGGATGAATGCACGCACACACACCAAAACCTAATCAAATGAGGGGGCTATCCCACTGAAGCTTCCATCCAAGTGGGGTGAAATTCCGTCCAGTAGTTCTCAAGATATCTTGCAGACAAGGCCTGTATATACATGTACAAGTAGAAGGGTGGGCAGACGGACACCGGACAGGGATGAATGCACGCACATGCACCAAAACCTAATCAAATCAGGGGGCTATCCCAATGAAGCTTCCATCCAAGTTTGGTGAAATTCCATCCAGTAGTTCTCAAGATATCTTGCAGACAAGGCAAGGGGACGGACAGACATCCATCCAGACAGACAGACATCCATCCATCCAGACAGCACAAACACTAGATGTCTCCCCCCAGCATAGTTGGGGGAGACATAATTAATATAGTAATATACATGTGTGGACACAAATGATTCGTGCAGAAGCTTCAGGGTAAATCATATGATGCGCAATACAATTATTTGTTAGCAAAATTGAAGGAAATGTTGTCCTTCGTTTAAGATGACACGAAATTCAAAAATCAGGGATTCAGTACTGCGGGGATTTCCCCGCCAGTTATTTCACATTATACTTCTGAAATAAAATATGGTTCATGCAAAAGCTTTAGGGTAAATCATATGATGTGGAATAGAATGATTTCATACAGCAAAATTGAAGGCCCATTTTGACTGGAACGGACAAGAAGAAGAGAAACTCAGTGGTGCCACCTTCAGGCAGATGTTGGTGAAATGCAATACGGACTGGCGTCCTGTTGCAAGGAATGCACGCGTATTCCGAATTTCGGAATAATCCAACACAGCATTAGGAAGTTATCGCTTCGAACAGATGTACACGGAAAAAAATTTTATTTTGACCCAGTGGCGCCACCTTCAGGCCGATGTTGCTGAAATGCAATACGGACTGGCCTCTTGTCGCAAGGAATGCGAGTGCTGAATTTCGGAAGAATCCAACAAAGCGTTAGGAAGTTATCGCTTCGAACAGACATGAACGGACGTACACAAACATCCACGGACTCAAAGAAGCAAGAACCAGTGGCGCTACCTTAGGCAGATGTTGCTGAAATGTAATACGGACTGGCGTCTTGTCACAAGGAATGCGTATTCTAATTTTGGAAGAATCCAACAAAACTTTAGGAAGTTATCACTTCGAACAGACATGCACGGACGTACACGGACATCCACGGATGCAAAGAAGTAAGAACTAGTGGCGCCACCTTCAGGCAGATGTTGCTGAAATGCAATACGGACTGGCCTCTTGTCGCAAGGAATGCGAATGCTGAATTTCAGAAGAATCCAACAAAGCGTTAGGAAGTTATCGCTTCGAACAGACATGCACGGACGTACACGAACATCCACGGACACAAAGAAGTAAGAACCAGTGGCGCCACCTTCAGGCAGATGTTGCTGAGATGTCATACAGACTGGCATCTTGTCGCAAGGTATGCATATTCCGAATTTCGGAAGAATCCAACAAAGCGTTAGGAAGTTATCACTTCGAACAGACGTACACGGATATTCACGGATACGAAGAAGCAAGAACTAGTGGCGCCACCTTCAAGCAGATGTTGCTGAAATGCAATACGGCCTGGTGTCTTGTCGCAAGGAATGCGTATGCCGAATTTCGGAAGAATCCAACTAAGGGTTAGAAAGTTATCG